>WOVY01003228.1:0-85000 GCA_013436015.1 Rhipicephalus annulatus | reverse complement strand
ACGTTCACGTGAAGGTGCCCCAAAACCGTCACTGTTCGTCTTGCCCAGGGATGAGAGACTCAGAAGAATGTTGGACAATAATTTACACCATGTGAATAAGCCACTCGAAAACACAAGTGCGGTTTGTGAACTTCGTTTCGAGCCTTGGTACGTAAACCTCGATTAGGTGTGCACCATAGGCGGCAAAAAAGGGCGAAACCCACTCAGTGTTGAGCAGTGACGTTTCTCCCAGTATTTTTCCAAACTTGCCATCGTATCTCACCAAAAAGCGAAGAAAGGCTGCCTCGAAAAAGGAAGCCTAAGAGTCATACTTCGCCAGTGAAGCGCCGGCTGTGCACGAGTGGTGACTCGACGGTGTCGCACTCAAACGCCGTAAATAATCCAGATCCAGACGCTGCAGCGTCGAGGCCAGAGAACGAACAGCTGGATCGATGTAGAGGTTTCTTTTTCAGAAAATCCTCGGGAAGACCGCAAGTCTATGTCCTTATTTAGCTGTCTCGAGGTACCATTGGCACACTGGACTAAGCACAGCTTTCCAGACTACAAAGGATTGTGTACTGCACATCTGTTTTGACACTAAATAATGAAGTGCAATCAGAAAAAAGTGCTCATGTTTTTTTGAGTCGCACATTGCGAGCTACGGCAAAGTGTTCTTCAGAGGTACCCTGTTGAAAGAAAGCACCACGAGAACAGAGGCAGCAGCAGAAGTGATGGAAACAACTGATCGTATGTGCATTTGCGCTGAGCAATATCTAACAAACACTATGAAGAACAATTTCTTTTCACCAAGTAGTACAAAACTTTGTTATATACAGAAACCAGACAGGCTAGAACTCCAGTGTCTGCAAGGAAGGTACACGTTAAAGAGCGTTGTCTGTCCGGCAGGGTAGTGCCCCTATTCCAGGGCCCGACTGGAACGCAGAAGCTAAAGGAACATGTGGGCATACGCAACAAAATGTACTTCGGCATTAGGGGTCTTGGCCAGGTTAATAAAAAAGGTATTTATAATGGGCATTTTTACTAGTACTACGTCTATAGGTCTTTCCTGCTATACACTCCCACACATTTACTTGCACTTTTCAGGAAAATATATCAGCCGAGAGCGCGTTAGCTTATTACGTTGGTAGTGTTATTGTTTTATTTAGCGAGAGTACCACCTGACTAAAGTTACTATCGAGTACAAAAGCTAGCATGAAAATATTAGTCTCTTTTATCGAAAGGTAATCGATGTCAGCAACCTTTAAAGAATCTTAGGTAAAGTGTTCACTTTACCCCCAGGTGGTCCTCCACTACGGCATGCTTCAATATAAGAAAGTGGTCTTGGGGGTAAAACCTCACAAATTACTTAATTATATAGAGGCAATAAAACTGCGAGATCTTTTTTTAAGTAAGAGCTCACTACCGCAATACAAAACTGGCGGTTCACAGCATATATTACATTTCGCGACCACAGATGACGCGCTATTGTTTAGCGATACTTAACGCTTAAGAACTATACGACCAAAACCAGAATATGCTCATCATAAAAAAAAGAACTATGGACACATCTTTTCGAAGGCAATCCCGATGGGATGCGAAGCAGCAGTGATGCGCATGGCGTTGACCGGGTTGAAACGGGTGTCGACTGGAAGACCATGACCCTCTGCCTGTTCACAGGCCTCCTGGACTGCAGAGTATTGACTGAGAGCTCAGAGCTTTTAAAGGCCTTCTTCCAGTCTTTTCCTGTGCTGAGCTTTGCGCCATGAAACGCCAGGCACTGCCAGAGCACGTGAGCGAGTGTGCAGTTATGGGCCTCACAACTAGGGCATCCTGGAGTTATGCTATCAGCAAAGTGTGGCTGAATGTGCTACGAGACGGGTATGAAATAAAGCTGTCTGTAGCACCCGAAGAACCAACGGCTACGGCCGAGTGAGCTTAGAATGCGGAAGGGGGTACCTACGCCTAGACAATCGATAATGTGACGTCACTTGTGAAAGGTGCCTAGTGGATCTTTGAAGTTATCCGTGAACCCACCTCCGCACCCGCCCGGACCACCACGGCTCGTGATTTCTCGCTCACGGTTATGGGCAAGTTAGTTGGGGTTGGGAAGAGCCGGATGCACCTCTGAGCCCATCTAGGCCGGAAACCAGGTAATTGTGTGGGAGCCTACTACATCCCTGGAATTTAAAATAGCGGCAGCCTTCCTAGAGATTACCCCTGAGGCAAAGGCCCGGGCGGCAGCCCTGGAGTCAATAAATATCTATTGACGCGAAGGGTCCGTCATCGCCCAGGTTATCGCTAACTGCTCTGCTACGGAGGCCGACACTTTCCTTACGGAAGCTCAGTTGAGTACGCGACCGCGATGATTGAGAACCACAGCTGCAAAACGATCGGAGCGGCCATCCTGCGCCGCATTCACGTAACTACATTGTCCGTGGACCTTGCCGCGAAATCAAAGGGATTTAGCCCGTGCCTTTCGCCGGCTGACATTGTACTGCGGATGCACGTTACGTGGGAAGGGCACCACCTCGCACGTGCCCTTCATTGTTTGTGATAGGAACATCTTCTGTTCCTCCCCTGCCGTATGATGATACTCGGCATGGGCGCAGCCAGCAACTGCGGTGGACCCCTCTTAGGGGTGTTCATTTCACCTTCAACGGTCGTCGACGCGGGTGCTGTAAAAACGGTTTGAAGCGAAATTCGGTGTAGTGTTTACTCGAATAAATGTTCGTTTAGAATGCAAAAGACACGGGAGGCGGGGCGTGTTGAAGACGCTTCACTCGGCTTCCTTGGCTCGCGTCTCGTCTGTGTTACCCGCGCGCCCCCTATATTCTCAAACGCGATCAGTGTTCTTGACTCACACCGCATCGGTGTCGCTGGTCTTAAAATGCTGACGCTTGCGTTCGGCTTCCCTGATTCACGCCTCGTGGGTGTAGACGTCGCCATTCGAGAACGCGATCGGCGTCGCTAACCCTCGCGACGCCGGCGACAGCTGGGACATATACGCGCGCACTGGCGGGAAGCATGCGGCGACGGCGTCCTGCCCATCGGCGCGATCTCGTGGTATGCAGAGCCTTGCTATCTACTTTCTCGGCGCTGCAAGATTCTCGAGGCACGCGCACCCGCCGGCTCGGGGCTTCTCGCAGGGCGGGTGAGATGATTCCCAAATTTAGTCGGCGTTGAGTGGACTCGAGCGTTGCGAGTGGTGGAGAGGGTGAAGCAAGAGAGAGAGCGGTTCAGGAAAGGAAAAAGACTCAACTTTTGCAGCCCTAATTGGGAGCACGGCTCAGTGCCTGTACGGGGGGAGGGGGAGGGCAGATGTGAAGAAGAGACAAGAAGAAGAGAAATAGCGTACATGACCAAGGACGTGGCGGGCAGCTTCTATAGCCGGTTGTCTGGTCCAGTGTCCTCAAGGAAGCGAAGAACCACTTTGAAGAACTGGGTGTGGTGCCGTGCATGCAGGAAAGAGAAGGTCCCTCTGCGTAGCCGTGGGCAGACTATGGCGACGGAGTGCGGCGAGCAAGACGCTGCGTTGTGTGCGAAGCGCTGGGAAAACACACAACAGGCGCTCGATGGTTTCATCTGCCCCGCATGCAGGGGACGAGGTTCTGCCAAGCCGATGACGCCTGGCCGCAGGCCAGAAGCAGCTGATGCGTAAGCGAAGTAGCAGGGACCTCTCCCTCCTTGTAATACCCCGGTCACGCAGCCGGGTTGGTGGTTACATCCTTGCTACAAGATCGTCAGGGTGGCAATGTAGCAACAGCCTCCTTAATGTGATTCTCGAAAAGTCCGAGACGACCACGGTATGGCACACATGGATGGCTGATTGATGTGCTTCTTTCGCCAGGGCGTCAGCCTGCTCGTTTCCTTGGATTCCCACATGAGATGGGACCGAGTGCAGAGAACCATCGACGCCACTGGCGAGGAGCGCATGCAGTTTGGTGACGAGCACTCGCGTTGCGAAGCCTGCCCGTTCCGGCTTTGCCAAGGCCAGCGACGCAGCTCTTGAGTCGCACGCGTCAGCCACTGGGTACGTTGGGGGGTTTGCTGCCAGGAGGTCAACTGCAACGTGGAGACCGGCCGTCTCTGAAGCGGTAGAGCAGGCCGCAAAAGGCAGATGGCAGGAGGCCACCCAACCAGGTGCTGTGACCGAGCCTCTGTCTGGGATGACGGAGCCGTCCGTGTACGCAATAAGCCTTCCAGCCAGCTTTTCCTCCGTCTTGAAGGCAGATGCCTGCTTGAGTGCGCAAATGGGCGAGCCCTCCCAGACCAGTGTTGATAGCCAGTGGTTTTTCTGTTTGCGGGGAAAGAGGGACGGCTGGAGGCACTGGTCCCATAACTGTTTGATAGATCTGCTGCAGCTCGCCCATCCGAGATCCTGGTCGACTTTGGAGCCGGGCATCAAGCGAGAGAGAGCTGACACGCGGCAAGCGCGCGGTATGCGAGAAAGAGACGTCACCGCGCACTGATAGGAGGCAGTGGGCTACTTAACAGCGCTCCAACACCTGCGGCGAAGAGAGCGATGTCGACGGAGGGACAGCGTTACGCAGGCTGGTCAAAGAGCTGCTTCGCACCTAAAAAAAAAAGCAACGAAAATGGCTATGAATAGGTGTTACATAAAAGTAGCCTGTGCTTGAAGCGCCGGCAAACTAGCCGCGCTGAGGATGGCAGCCACGCGTCGTTCACATTACAGATGGTGGTGGCACCTTCTACCAAATAAAACATAAAGTGCCTAAGTGTATGGCCTCCAGTCTGCTCACTACCCGTTTATAGAACACTTGAGTGCCAGCGTGGGCGTTGTAAGTTGTGGGTGAAAAATCACCTTGTGCGTGACCGAAAAATTGAGAAAGATACAAATAGAATAAATCGTAAAAATACCCGGGTCTGCATCAAACCTTGGCCGTATGCGTAGCAAGCTACCACACAACCACGCGTCTGCTTGGAAATACCATGAAAATAACTTGCTCAGCGTGGAAATGCAGTGGGAGTAACATACAAGTTTCACAAGGTGTAATATCGCAGTAATATAGCGTGATAACAAGCGTACGTTGCCATCGGGAGTCAGGACATGCGATTATCATAACGACTTCATGGTTTAATGCCGGCCAAGTATAGTACGAAACGCACACACGTTTACATATTCAATGCACAGCAAGTTCGACAATTCACGCACATAGTTTCTCGCGTGGTTCGAAGCATGCCGCCCATCACACAGAATGCAGTCATATGCGAAAGCTTCACTCACACTAGCCACTTTCGACTTCATCAATTGCATCGTAGTAACATTTAGACTTCTCGAACAACACCATGCAATAAATGTATGCGCTAAGTGGTATCAACTAAGCGGGGAGGGGGCAGGTGGGTGATCACCTGAGTGGACCCACCCCCTCCCTCTCCGCTTCCTCCATTATGCGCACTGCTATGACTACTATTGTCCCTAAAGTCCCAAAGAACTTAGTGCTGGGTGCTAACCCTAGCCGTTAGGTCTCCGAGTTAACACGACCGACACTACTGCTCATAGTCGCGCGGCTGCTGCCTCAGCGCGTTGCGCTTTTTATTTGCATTCTCCCCACGTCCTTCTGTGCACCAGCTGCCCAGAACAATAGTACAAAAGAACTAAAATGTTTCGTACACAAACCGTTTAGATACGCAGCACTAAAACTCTCTCTTATTTTAGTGCGTGCTCATTTGCGCTGCTGACGCTTCATTAACGCACGTGCCGCCGAACCGCATGCTTGTTCTGGCCTACTATAGGCGTTTCTGTAGATTTCCAGCTCGAAGTGTTTATAATCGCCGTCATCACACACGCCTTTGTGCCTCCGGTGTTGTACTCACCTTTGGTTTTTACGAACATACCAATAAAAAAAGAAATACCCGTTAATACTTAACCTTCTTCACAAGAATTTTTTGCGACGTACAGAAGGAGGGAGTCAGAAGTCCCCAGGCCGCTATCCAATGTCTTTCTACCGAACTATGGCCATGGAGCTTTTGCCTAGGACTGTAGATAATACACAAGTAATGTTCACCAACCGGAGTAGCTATGCTCGATCACTACAATTATTCTTATACCATTTAAAGAAAGCAAAAAAACAGCGAATAACAAAGAACAAATGAAAGACAGAAAGCGTCGGACGAGAACTTTCCACCCTGCTATATTTATGATATGTCGCAGGCTAGAGTTTGTCAAATCCACCTATAATTATAATAAGTGGAATCAGGCTGCGTTTTTTCACCGAGTCGCTTGTAGAATTTTCCAGTCACTTGTCGCGTTTTCTTGGGCTTGTGTTTTTTTTCGAGCAATTATAGTTATATTAGTGATCATCGTGTTCCCCAATATCAAATTTGTTGAGGGCTCCTAGTAGTTTAATCTTGTGAAACACCCATTTGGAGAATCAACAGGTTAACGTAATAACGCACTGGCAAAAAAATGAATTCAGCCGAACGGAAACTACCCTTGAGACATGCGTGATTTTGTTCAAAACAACGTCAAAATAGCGTACAAAATAGCTATATAGTGATTTTTTCAAGCCCTCTTCCTTACTTGAGTGATATTTTTTCGTATAAAATATTTTTAAGAATGAAAAATTCATTAAATATTAGCTTCTTTTTGGCTTCTTTGCGTAAGTCGCGTCACATTTTTTGGTGATTATTTGCTTAATAGCTAGTTCACATCTGGTAACGCATAGGATATTCACAAAGCCATTATTAAAAAAAATACGTGATACGCACCTATTTACCACAGTTTCATTGCATTAGTCAGCAATAAGCCATTAGTTTGATTTATCAGAACGAGACATACGTTTCATTGTTTTGCTGTAATGTTGCGTGGTGCATGTTGTTTTTTTCTGTATATATGCTTTTTAAATTCAAATACACAACATGGTCCGTGCAGATCGACAGCCCCCGGTTCGGTCTTCCCGAGGGCCTGCTTCGCTTCCACTACCCGAACAAAGGCGAGGTGCTGGACCACTACCACGACCTGATCGTGCTCGCGGCCAGGTTCTTCCGCACCGACGTGCGGCTCTCCACCGTCGCCAGGGAGATCGTCGAGTTCGAGGAGAACCTGGCCATGGTACATAAAGCGATACCCGCGTGCACGCATCTCGTTTTTGACGCATTTTAACGTTACAGCGTTAAGAAGCGCATGCGACAGAAAATCCGATGCCGTGAGTGCAAAATCATCGCCAGTCCACATCGCGTCGAACGCAGCCGCAGCAATTACTATTGAAAACGTTGCAAGTATCCTCAACCTGCAGGGCCGAATTCACAGAGAGTCTTGTTTATTTTCTCTATGCCACTGACCGGCGGGCTTTGCTATGATAGCAGAGTTGCATATACATCCCAGCAACGCTGTGAAAAGCCGCTAAATGTTCAAGCAGCTCTGGGGTATAGGCCACTCCTCTGCATGAAAACAAATGACTAAGAACACACACGAAAGAACGTGGTGTGCATGCGAGTGAAAATAAGTATGGACGTTATGAAGGTGAGATACGTGTTTTATTTCGACGCGAACCCTTTGTGGTAACAAAGTCGAAATAATGCGACGGGCCTAGGTGGTATGCATGCATGCCGGCTAAACGCACGGGACTGCTTATTCAGAATGGCAGTCTTTTGATGATTCCTTCATATGCGTACAGACGGCGCTGCAACAAATCTTTTTTGCAACTTGGCCATATGCCCGGTATCAGGATATTTTGAAGAAGATTTTCTTTTTTAAGCGTAAGGCACTTTTGGGTATACGGGCTTAAAACCACACATTCGGTGTCATTATCCTGTCCATAAAATGCAATTGTTTTGTCGTATATTTCCCCAGTGGAATTATTGCCATCAGTGCAATTTATTGCCCTGACTGCGTATGTCATTATAAGTCACAGAAAAGAAGGCCGTCAGTACGAAGGCGAATCCGGTAAATGCTCTGCATCTTGCTATCTCGTTCCCTTCGTAACGGTGAAGTTAAGTATTCTACAACTTTTTTAGTGACCAGCATAGTTTACGTCATATATAATCCGACTTTTTACTGCTGTACTGTAAAAATATATCTGGGCCCGTATTCGCAGAAGCATATCATCACATATTTGTAAACGAGATATTCATCCAGTCATGGTGCTGGGCATTTTATTATGTAAGGCCTGCTGGCCAATGGTACTACGAACGAAAATATTTATCAATTTGGTCCATTTCATTTTGCAATCTTCACCACTTTTACAATTTATTTGGCGGTAAAAGTTGACACAAACGTTTGCAGAGAAAATTCAGTGCTACAAAGAATGTCACAAACAGAAATAAAAAAAATACTACGCCATATATACGAATCGAATGATGATTAAGGAGCTTGCTCCAGATGTTAAATCAGGTAAACCGTGAATCCTCCGCACATCCACTCGACCATCAAACAAAGACGGACGCCGGTCCCGTTGGCTGCGTCTCGCGTCGGAGCTCGTGTTTCGCTAGCGTAGCATCGCTTGGCCAGTGTATAATGCAAAAAGAGAGGCACGTGAATGGAGTTTCATTCTGATCATGCTCCAAAGAAAGCGTGTCTACGACGTCGGGATGGATGGACAAGGATTGAGCATAATTAAAAAGCTCCTAAAAGACACCTATTAGTAGCATGAAGCAAGTTCGCTTCGTTCAAAAAGGGCGAATGGCAACATATTTATTTCATACATACACATTATTCGAGGTAACGACACATTCTTATTAATTAGTCTAAACAATATTGTCGATGAAACAATATCAGACATTATTAAATGAATAATTTAATACATTTCTGGTAAAATATAAGCACTTAGTGTACGACTGTTGAGGATAACTAGTTAACCAAGTGACAAACCGGACTATGTGCTAGTTTATTGTGGCACTGGGCGTATACGATCGTCTTAAATGACGAACTATATTGCGGTATCTCAGTATGTTTAAGACACCATAGGCGTGTGCACAGGGGGGAGGGGGCGGCTGCCCCCCTGGTCGCTCAAGAGAGAAAGGCGCAAAAGTCAGCCTATACACTGACGTATTAGAGAGGGATTGATTGATTGATTGATTGATTGATTGATAAGTGATGTGAAGTATAACGGCCTGAAACTTCACCATATGATTATAAGAGACGCCGTAGTGGAGGGTTCCTGAAATTTCGACCTCCTAGGATTCTTAACGTGCACACAAATTTGAGCATGCACACGGGCCTACAGCATTTTCGCCTCCATTGAAAATGCAGTCGCCGCAGCCGGGATTCGATCTCGTGACCTGCGGGTCAACAGGCGAGCCACTAGACCACAGCGGCGGGGCATATGAGAGAGGGCAGCGCTGCGACTCGGGGAGGGGGGCGCAAAGTCGGACACATAGATTGATATAACAGCGAGAGGAAAGAGGAACCTTCGCCCCCCCCCCCCCCCTGAAGAGGACTATTTAAGACACTACTCATGTCGTGTTTGAAAGTGTGCGATAGCTATTGACATCTCTAATCTAATAGAAATTAGAAAAAATTCTATCAGCGCAGATAACATCATTTGCATCCAAACATAATATAATTCGCTCAAACCAGCATGGTTTTCGAGCACACAGATCTACATCTACTGCAGTTGTGGTATTAACCCAACAAGTTAACAAAGCCTTGAACAACAATAAGATAGCCGTCGTAGTTTTCTTAGACGTAAGAAAAGCTTTCGATTCCGTCAACCACAACATCATGTTAAGTAAGCTTCATGGCTACGGTTTTCGAGGCGAAATTCACGAGCTTCTTAAATCATACCTATCCGACCGACAGCAACGAGTAGTGATGAATGGTTTCGAGTCCTCTACTTAATCAATAGTCTCTGGGGTACCACAAGGCTCAGTTATTGGACCCACTCTTTTTTCCCTGTACGTTAAGGATTTTCCCTCCATCCTACTATATTCAGAAGCTTTAATGTACGCAGACGATACGGCTCTAATCTTTGTTGGTGACAGCTTAAGAGACATCGAAGATAAAATTAACGAAGAGCTACAGAGAGTACAAGTATGCTTTAAACGAAACCACCTAAATATCAACACAGAGAAAATTAAATACATGGTCTTTCACTCCACGAGAAAAGAATTCGACTTTGCAGGTTTCAACTTGGTTTTAGATACGGCATTGCTACAGCCAGTAGCCTCGTTTAAGTACTTAGGGGTCATGTTTGACTCGGACATGAACTGGAAATCACATATATAAAAGACATGCTCCAAGCTAGCATATGTGTGTCACACGCTACTAAAAGCCCGTGAATGTTTTGGCGCATCGATTTTACGCATCCTATATTTTGCATTCGTGCACAGTCACTTGAGCTACAGTATAGCATTGTGGGGCAGTACATATAAAACTAATTTGAAATGTATCAGCGGCCTGCAAAAGAGGGCAGTCCGGATTATCACATACTCAAACAGGGCGGATACTGCAAAATGATGCGTGTACTTACACTGGACTTTGTTCACGTGTCCAGTGTTGCTGATATAGTGCATGGAATAATAAAACGTGATGAGCCATTCCCATTAAGCTCCTTTACGTTACCCGCGCGCTGTACAAGAGCTGCAGCGAATCACTGTTTTCATTTACCGGTAGCCAGAAATGCCTACGGTCGAAGGCTCAAAGAATTTCACGGCGCTCTCATATGGAATGCAATACCGACTGATGTGAAAGAGACCAGAAATTTTTCATTGGCCATGAGGCATGCAATTCATGCGAACTTTCTAAGTAATACGACTGTATAGTCATTTAGTGTTAATAATATTATTATGATTATTATTATTCTAGTGATATTATTATTCTGTGCTATAAGTAGCTATATTCTGCGCTATGTTTTTTTTGTATAATTCAATCATGTGTTTTTGTTTTTTCTTTCTATTTTTAAACATTGTATCCAGTTTGATGTCTTTTGTCGCTGTGTAACCGCCTGCGCAAGTATGTCACACAATTGGTCCCTCTACTAGCCAGTTAGGCTATGAGACCAAACAAGTGTTTGCGAAGTTTTTTGTTACATGAATGTGAAAGTTACAATTAAAAATTTAAAAAAAATTAAATTCATTGTATAGGAAGAGTTTTCGGCGAAAATAATATGTGCAGTGTACTAGTTCGTTGGGCACTGTTAGTTGTAAGAGTGCGAACGCAACGCTGTTATTACTGCAGACAGTGGAAGCGGTGTACAGCGAGAAATCCTTCCTGTGGAGCGGCGTTGTCACCGATCACTCGGCACTTAACGAGACAGTCATGGTGGGTGCTCGTGCTTCTTTGCCTCTTTGGTTTCGCGCGAACGCTAGGTTCGCATAATTTTCGTTTTACGATAACGATCATGCGACTTATAAACGTTAGAAAACCCACAATTAATTTAAACGACGAGTACAGCGTGCACCTCATTTCACACCTTGACAGACTCCGTTCACCGAGATCATTAACAAGGTCACGGAGCGTCTCAGCGGCACCAACCAATCCGCGCCTGAGGTTGTGCTCTGGAGCAAGGAGTACCTGCAGTACCTATCTCACCTGTTTCATCAGCCTGTCATCAGGTAAGTACGTGGTCTCATTATAGATCTACTTCTGCCTGGTCATCATAGCTCAGAGATATTTCTGTGAGGTCATATAGCACTGTTTAGTAAGTGGGATATGCCAAGCAAGGGATCCCCTTCGTTGCCACGTCAATGTTGAGAGTAGTCTGAACTCATGCCGTGTGAACAAAAGCATCGTATATTGTTTCAAAACCACCGCCTACTGGCTGCGCCAGTTTTCATACACACAAACACAAGAGCAAGTAGGCTGTAGGCTCGCGTTTGAAGGGCTCTTTACATCTTCGTGAGTCAGAGTCTATGGTCTTCTACGACGGGCCGTTCAAGACGTTACGACAGTTATGCCGCGATACTGGAGGAAACAGTGCGTGACTCAAACCGATTGTACGCAGAGATGTAAACGCAAGATCGCGAGTATGTGAACAGACGAGGTAGACAAGAGGTGGCTTCGCCCCTATGTGTTGCTAAAGCTGTCGTCGCAATAACAAATATCGCCTTTTCGCTCCGTTTCAAGTTAGTGTGGGGGAGCATACGCACTAGCGCGTATGCTCCTTCCAAAGAGAAGGAAAAACCCCGTGCTCTGATTGCACGAGAACCTGGGCCGCCTTTGCCAGACTTGTCATACGGCCATTTTTCGTTGCGACATCGTTGTGACTTCTCCGGTTCAATAAACGTCATCACATTTGGTGGAGGCTGCTGAGATCCCCAAGCAGACCTGGAGCTCCAAGCAGACCTGGAGACTAGCGAGCGCGTCTCCGTACGAACGCGCGGACGCATCCCGTTTGTGGGCTTCCTACTCGCAATGTGTGGACGCAGCAACGACAACTTCGGTTATCTACTCATTCGCGAACACCGCCAAACACATATACGTGTGCCGCAAGAAAAAAACAGTGAACGAAATACGCAGTACTCACAGAGCAAATATGAGACGCACTGGTGGGCACCCAGCCGTCTCGCTTCACTTGAGCCAGCCATAGTTGTCGTCGGCCAGGGCTCGCTGGGAAGCGGAACATTCGCACCCTCTTTCTGTTGTGGTTAGTGCAGAGCGGTACGCAGCATCCAGGCATTCTAAGGCTTCACCGGCAGCGTTTAGCACGCTACCACAACGCTCGACGCCGTATTATTGAGAACTAAACGCAACCGGGCGTAGAAGCAGTGCGGGCACCAAGATGGGGCGACAGCGCGGCGTAGCTGTCTGGCAACATTGTGTTTTGGCGGGCGGCGGTGCGTTGGCGGCATGTAGTGTGTCAAAGGCTGACATCACCCTAAAAACGGCCGTTCATGTAGGCTCCCTAATGGGGAATACATGATGAGAAGATGCGAGATGGTGGTACTTGGAGTGTTGAAAAGATGGACGTACAGACACACAGATAGATGCATGGATGGATGCAGGGGCGGATGCATGGACGATCGCAGGGATGGACGCATGAACAGACGTACGCACGGACGGGTGGATGGACGCATGGACGGTCACACAGACGGACGCATGGACGGACGGAAGCAAGAACGAATGGACGGACGAATGCTTCGCCCCACTCTCCATCATTCACTCAGTGGATATGTTGCCAGTATTTTTTTCCTCTTGTATACCTTGTATATTATTCCTGGTGCATTGATCCAAAGCTCATCTGGTACCCTGCATGTATGTAAAATAGAATTAGCTACCAGCTATCATTCGGAAGCAATGACAAATGACATTACACAAGTGAAGCATTTGCATCTGTGGCTTCTATAGATGTCTTGCCCCACCCGCTGCTAACTTCAATTCGGATGCCGCCTCAGTGGCCAGTCACCAGAAAAAAAAATATGCTGCTCTAAATATCAATACACTGCCACCACTCTAAAGACGGTTAAAGTTAACCTTAGGATGTCCATACGCATAGCGAGTACAGGCTGAAGAAGGTGTCCTTGAATATCCCAAAGCCGCGACAACTTCAACACCCACGATGATGCAGGCTAACCGTGATTGCACGCAGGCGTCACCTGATCAACTACATGACGTGGCGCGTGATCCTGGAGCTGGGTCCGTACACGAGCCAGCTGTTCCTGGATATCCGGCAGGAGTTCCTGCGGCGCGTCGGACTGGCCTCGAACGCGGCTCGCTCCGAGCACTGCCTGCAAGACCTGCTCAGTACGCTGCCCCACACGGCCGGTTGGCTGCTGCTAAACGAGACGGCCTCACTGAGAAACTCGCAGGTCAGTCGGTCTCACTCTGCGCTCTCTCTTTCCACACAGTGAACTGCAAGACATCAATCTAGAGTAACAAAGGCATCTTCATCCAGCGTGCTACATTAAATGCGAAGACATTTCTTAGGGGCATAGTCAGGCGTCTGTCGGTGTCCGCGTTCCGGCAGGTGTTATCTCTCCGCTCTCATTTCCTCTTCTATAGCAACAGCTGCGAGCGCGCGCACTTATCCTCACCCCTAGCAACCGAAGCAGGTTGTGCGGGTGGAGTAGCGGAGAGTGGATGAATGGAATGGATGGATGTATCCAACTGTGTTTTTTAGATCGGGGGTGGCACACGCCACCTAGTTTTGTGAGTGGAGAGGAGGAGCGCGGTGGCCCTGGTGCGTGAGAGCGCTCGCATCCCGGGAACTCGGTGGAGCTCCCGCGATAATTCGCCGCTTGTTTTCTCACTGTTCGCCCTCTCTGTCCCCTGCTCCCCACCCTCCCGTCCACACGCTCGTACGTATATATAAATGGAGTGAAGCGCATGCCTCACTTTCAACCATTCGCTGGCTTATGAATGTGTTAATAAATGGTTATGGCACAAATCCTCGTCTCCGTATTAGTTTACGCCATTAAAATTACTACGCCATGTACTTTCAGCGCAAGAAATGCATTAGCGTTTCCTCACGATTTCCTAGGGGAGGTGGGGGCAATTTTTTGCAAATTCGCCCCAGCGACATTGTGAACTAATGACGTCTGATGATTATGTCATGATATGATTACGTCACGAATGTTTTTCGAATTCGTTACGTCATGAACAACGAGAGTCCCTTGCATTTTCACGCCATTTCATACTTTTGCCGTGTTTCGTTTATTGACCTGCGCAAACGAGGCACTTCACACTTTGGCTTTGAAAGTAAGCAAGCCGGCAGCCACGTGTCACACAACAATGCAAGTCTATCAAAACTTTGGGCGCAAATAGAAGACCTTTGCGAGAACTGGAGGTAGTATGGGTGCTTTATATCTTTATCGATGTTGTCAAAATGCAACAGCACACTGGACTTTTAATCACCCGCCCCATTTACCGACGGCTTTGGCTTCGATCACATCGCAGGTGTGTGGCTGATGACAGAGGTGGTCTTTATTTTATTATTTTTCTTGCCATCATCTTTGTCTCTTCAGAAGCAAGTGGAGAGGATGTGCGAGGAACTGAAGGCCACGATGGCTCACAACTTGGACTACAACGAGTGGATGACACCGGCCACGAGGCAACACGCCATCTCCAAGGTATATGGGCTTTTATTATAACGTTAATCGAGCCCCTCCGCTTTTCTTCTCTTTAATTCGACAAAAAGCGAAGAAGTATACACATTTTCACACATACGCAATTACGCTAGTATACACACAGAAGCACCTGATGGTTGGCGCTGGTGCTTAGCCGACATTTCTTCTCAAGCATATATAGCTGATCGCTCAAGCCACGAATTTCAGACTATTTGAGCTTCCAGCCCCATATGACGGACTTACAACTGATCTTGGTCGCGTCTCAAGTACGCTCCACAAAGGTACAGAACACTTACCACTTGAGCCTTCGGTGATTCGCCAAAATTTAGGGTACACGTAGGGTGGATGTCGAAATGACGCACCAACAGTGCGATCTGCGGTTATGCAGGCACGGACTGAGCTTCGACTGTAGTGGTGGTTCACTGCTTGCTCAAGCATGCAGGATATATCTGAAAAAAAAGTTAGTTATCATTGCGTCATCGGTAATATGCCCGCGTATTTCCTACTCCGGATCATGAGAGTTTGCGAGCAAAAGCTTTCAGCGTAACGAAATCCCGTTTACATTACGTCACTTATAACGTGAAATGTCAGTGCATAGGCTATCACAGCACAGGTTCTTCACACAACTTGATCCAATCTCTCAAGCTGGAATGTTATTACTTACAGTTTACACAAATGAGATCGACGGCATAGTGTTTGCACACGTGTTGAGCTACCTGCGGCTATTCTACGAAATTTCATTTATTGGTAATAAGTTATGCCAAGTTATGTGAATGGTGGAATATTTTCTTCACTGTCAGCGCATGTTGTATTTGAGAAGTTCTAGAGCGGGCTCAAGAACATGGAACGTATGATTAGTTGTTAGCTCAACATTATTCCTTACACGTTTCCTAATTCGAAATTCTAAATAGAAATACTTATTTAAAAGGCACGAAGGAATGATGCAACTGTGCACTTTTACGGCTTGGTGATAGTGTTGTAATTCATGTTCTGGGCCTATATATACGAAGCTGGCGACTGCATAAATTTAGCAGCGCCCCGTCTTACTACTTCATGTCATTCTATCCCGCAGGTTCAACGCATGAAGTTTGTGGTAGGTGAACAGAACGAGGCCCTCGTGGAAGATGTAAGTTTTTCGTGCACATTGATTCGTGTAGCTCGTTCGCCTGCAGTATTAGGCAAAAAAAATGCTCGTCGCACTCTATGAGAAGTCCCGATTTGCCACATGTGCAACTCTCTTTAAATACACAAATTAACACTTTTTGGTAAGTATTATACTCTCTTTGGGGAGTCGTGGGAGGTGGGGCTTTCTGAAGGAAAGTTGGCGTGTATCTTTGAAGCGAATCACATGTATGTTATGGCAGGGATCGGCAAAGAGAGTGTCGGTAATCTTTTTTTTTTTCCTATAGTGAATAGCACGAAATTGAATGCGAGCCCCCGGAAGTACGACGTTACGGGATGACCGGATTGAATAAAACGGAACATTAGTTTTTTTCAAGTCATGTATCTGTATTACATTAGCAACAACGACAATTAACACTTCCGCCTTCTAGAAATATGGTAAATTCGACATCTCACCAAGCATATAGAACGCTTGGTAAATGTTTCGCTGCAATCAAACCTTTAGGTGAATATATGCTTTAATTGCTATTATTTATTTAAATCCAAAAATGCATTGACCTACAAATATTCAGTTTGAGGCGCTCGAGAGAATGGTCACAGTCTCTCTAGAGCGTCAGTTCTAATAAATACCCCCACGAACCATTTTTTTACACGCACACTTTTGGTTTCATTAAGCCTTGCCTTTAGGCCAACTCTCGTGCTCCTTAGTTTTATTTTTGCCCCAAATACGTACCGACCCTGTTAAGGTTCATTGGATATTTATATTGAGCTTTATTGCATGAACGTAGTGTAGGATTAGCGAGCCTCAATGAGGTAACTCGAAATATTTAGCAAGCTATTCCCTGAGCTTTCAATTCACGTCACTTTGGTTATAACTGAGCCACTGCGACACAGAAACCTGATGAGCAACTGGCTGCATTACTCAAACATAATTTCCGTTAGCAACGTGGTACAGCAATAACAATCCGAGCGAAGTTTAAAATTTCTTGCGAATAGTTGGCATTATAAAACGTTGGTATTATTCCATGGTATGGGTGCAGTCGTATCTTTGTTCAATTCTGAAAACGTCACAAACTATTCTAACGCTATTCTGAAAACGTCACAAACACACCGGGTGCACAAAGCATGCGTGATGATCACTAAAGGTTAATATTGGCGACGGTGGCACAGCTTTAAGTATTCCAAAGAACAGTGACTCATGTTTGATCACGCTGTCTTATAAATGTAACAAAGTAATGAACAAGAAATCAACTTTTTGGGAGGCTGACGCACGTAAATTTGCTTAGACGTTTGTTTTCCTTTAAATATTCGCACATCCTAACTAAACGTTCTTTTCAAGTCATGCCCAAGTTACATCAATAGTTTACGCTTAATTTTTTGTCCACATAGTCAGTGCTGGCTAATAACGGAGATGCCCAATAATTATTTCTCCTAGACTACCTATACTTGTTTTTTTTTTCATTTTTGTGTTGATTTATCTCAACCACTGGGCTTACGCCGTGTATAATTAGTTTTCTAAAAGGAAGTCAATTTTTTTCCCTCCTAGATCATGTCACTTGAATTACCTTTCGTAAGTATGAACTATCGTTTTCACTACGTCGAATGTGATATGAATGATTATAGGAAACATTGTGTACAGGTGAAGTGCGTCATTCGGCTGCAGTATAAACCCAGAAAGCACTAAACATTCACTTTATATTTCTTACCTTAAAAGTCAATTAGGTGTATCTAATAAGGAGGGTGGGTCGCATATGTTCATTATTTACGAGTTGGTAATGGCAGTGCACACGCGAGTAATATGGGTATATATTTGCGCATATTCTGTTTAGAAAAAATTTATTGCCACAAATGTCAATAAAACTCAACAGAACATTTTTTTCTTAGACATACTCTAACGATGATGACAAAACAGACGTGATTTACATGAACATGGATATGAGATGACGTTGAAAGAACATATGCATTCGATGGTTCACACAAACACAACCACAAAAAATACTTCAAGGTAAACAAGAGACACAAATAAAACATAAATATGTACATTTTGCATATTTACATGTTGGCATGCCATTTCTGTCGGCACATCGACAGATCAGCCTACCAATACCAGGCCGGCCGAAAGACAAGTTTCACTCGTCCGTCATAGACCGACACAAAAGGGCAAGACCAGTGCCGAAGAAATTCCTCTTCACCGAGGAAGAAGAGCTCCTCCGACAAAACAGACAGTAGCTCCGAGTACAATCGTTCTAGGATCGGGCAGAGCGCGCGGCGGCGGCGGCCCGCTGCAACCACCTCGCAGCGGTTGGGCCAAAGGCAGAAAGAACCGACAACAATGAGAAGACAAACGAAGCGGCGTCGCGAACAACGCCCAGAAGAAACGAAGCGATTTACTTTGAGGCAGCGAAATCCGGCATGTACGGCTCTCCAAAAAACGCGAGCAATGCCACAATGCCTCAGAAAATGTGGATTTGTTTCCCGAAGGGAGCAGTTCGGACATGTTGCTGACTGGACTATTCTCCACCTTTCGAGGCGGTCGAGAGTGGGAAGCACACCCCATCCCAGGTGCCACATGAAGTCCCGGAGGTGTCCAGGCAGGAAAAAAGCCGTTAAGGTGCTCCAAGACAGCCGTCTAGAGCGAGCACGGTGGGCTGGCGGGACCAACGGAAGCAACAAAGCAGCAGTTGTCTCAACTATGTGGTTGTTCAAAACATCTATGCCAGGACAGCTCGACTTGACATGGCAAAAAAATGCAACAGTTGTTGCATAAAACGCAGGAAAGTCTTATTGACTGCTGCCCCCTGTTAAGTTGCACATTAGGCATCAAATGCCGAAAGTGAGTACCCAGAAAGTAATATGCAAGCGTTCGTGCGGGAGATTCCTCCCCTTGTACAAGACGCAAAAGGAAGCGCAGTGCCAGCAGCCGACAGCGTATGGACACTGAAGGGAAAGCAAAGCCTCCCTGAGAACGCTGCTGTCCCAGTGCCGCGCGAGAGACTAACTCAGTGCCGCCTGACCAAAAAAAAGGAACATAAAGTAGACTGCAGTGATCGCACGATACGTAAAGATGGTTGCACGACGTGAGAAAGGTACCAAATGCGACCGCAAAATACAGTCTGAGCAAGGTACCTCCGCTCAAGAAGCGGGAAGTCAAAATCCCGTGCATCCCGAATTTTCAGTCTTACTTCTTCGAGAGCGTTGAACCAAACGGATTCGCAAATGCCGTAGTGGTTGTATAAAATACCTAAAATACGAAGGGACCCGGCCGGCTGAATGGGAAAACCGGCGCTAAGTCTGGAGTTTGGAGAGCCAATGAAGAAATACGGGATTTGGAGATGTTCAACGCTGCATCTGAAATGTCGCCATACTGGGAAAATACACGCAGGCTGCGTGAAAGGCTATCTTCATCTGAAAGGTACAAGGTTATATCATCAGCGAAAGCTGTGACTTTCACGACACCGCTACCAGGAAGCGCAAGACCCCGGACACGTGAATCCGCGTCAAGAGCACGCAAGTATGGCTCAAGGCTGAGGACAAATAGCACAGGAGACAATGGACATCCCTGACGGACCGCACGTGTTATGGAAAAGGCGGCATTTTCCCAGCCATCCAGAACTAGTGTGCTTTTCAGACCAGTGTATGTATTTTTAATAATTTCCACAAATGAATGAGAAAAGCCGAAGGCTGTGAGCACATTAAGGATATACGCGTGCTCTAGTCGGTCAAACGCTTTTTCCTGGTCCAGACGCAAGGATACCACGCGCAGATCGCGACAGAATATAGGCTTTGATATCCCGTGTGGTAAATGACAAGCTGTGTATTTCTCGTCCAAGCACTGATGAAGCCTGGTGATGACCTACCAGGGTGTTCAACAGACCCCTCAAACGTTGAACGGCTACCGCCACAAATATCTTATAGTCAACGTTGCGGAGCGTGATAGGTCTCCAATCTTCAGGATTAACAGAGGAAGCATCACCCTTTGGAATAAGCACAATGCGTCTATCTCGAAAACTTGATGGAAAGACGCCGTCTTCGTAGCATCGCCGGATTACCATGGTAAAGGTAGCACCAATCTCATCCCAAAATGTCAAGTAAAACTCAACATGAAAACCGTCTGGCCCTGGGGCCGTTCCACGTTTCATATATTTCAGTGCCGCCTTTATCTCTTCAGCCGACGGAGGGATGTGCAGGCAATCCGCAGCTTCTTGAGGAATACGGGGCAAACTTCTAAGCATTGGCGGTGTTTCATCACAGTTAGTCCGCATGGCCGAACACGACATTGCTTCAAAATGTGCCACGAAAACAGATCTATCACGCGTAGGAAGCCGCTGCGCAGGTAGTATTTGTGCTGTCATAGAGACAGATGGCTCTGATTGCCCAAAAAACGAATGTCTCATGTAGCGCAGCACCTCGGGATGTGCACATGGGTTGTGTCTACAGCATCATGCTGCTGCCGCCAGGGACGAAGCAGCAGTCAAGCGTTGAAAGCGTTCACGCAGTTCACGCTGCCACGCTCGCATCAGAAAAGGCGTCTCGGCGCACGAAGCAACGCGTAACTTCATCGCAGTATCAGCAAGCTCTTCAGAAACGCGTCGACGAAGCGAACGCCCCTCTACTGCGCAGCGCAGGCGCCACTGTGTTTTAAGCGCATCCCAATCTTCAGGACCAGACGCCGTGAGCGACACACGTATTGTGCGGGACAAATCTGATCTTGAGCGCGCGTCCTGCAGGACGCGAACATCAAGACGCCATGGCTTTTCCGAAAGAGAAAATGGAACTTCGAGCTTTAAGACAATAGGCCGATGATCAGATACGTACACAGGAGAAGGTGGGAAGGACGAAACGCATAAATCGGAGACAAACGCCTCTAAGGCTCGTGGGATATAAGCCCGGTCGAGCCTGCTGGAGGATCGTCGACCTCGCCATGTTCAAACAAAGGTATTTCCGTGCACTACATTGTGCGCGTCTAGTAATGAAAAGTGGTGGTCAAGGTGACGCAGCTCGCGTGAATTCCAAGCAGACCGGCCCCAGCCAGGACCTTGTAGATCGGTTCCCGTGTGTTGAACGCAGTTGAAGTCGCCAATCAGAATGACATCACGATCGTCAAGAAAAAACACATCCAGGTCTCTAAAAAAGTCATTAGACTGTCCAGCTTGCACTGGCCCATACACACACAGTATCTTTGATTGATTGATTTGTGGGGTTTAACGTCCCAAAACCACCATATGATTATGAGAGACGCCGTATAGTGGAGGGCTTCGGAAATTTCGACCACCTGGGGTTCTTTAACGTGCACCCAAGTCTGAGTACACGGGCCTACAACATTTCCGCCTCCATCGGAAATGCAGCCGCCACAGCCGGGATTCAAACCCGCGACCTGCGGGTCAGCAGCCGAGTACCTTAGCCACTAGACCACCACGGCGGGGCCACATAGTATCCTTAATCTGAAAGAAAAGTAGCTACAGTCTAAAGCCTAAACCCTGCCCACGCCATCGTAAAAAGCATGATGATCCCGTAATAGAGCTCGATTAAAAATAATAATACCTACTCCCGTAAAACGAGATGAAGCGAAAGAGAAATAACAATCTAGGTTGAACTTTCGTTTAAAAGCAAGCATGTCGGATAGCGAGAAGAAATTTGTTTCCTGGAGGCACAAAACATCACAATTTGCAGCACGGGCGACACTAATCACCTCAGCCTGCTTTGCCGGACTGCGAAAACCCTGAACGTTCAATGAAATAATATGCAGTGTAGTAGCCATAATGAAAAGTAAAGACTAACCTGGACGCATAGTTCTTGACGGTGTCCTGGAAAGTGTCCAGGGTACACTTGTTCAACAAAATTACAACGCACTGTTCGACCCTCCAGAAGAGGGTCGAGGTTTTTTGGACCGTTGGGATTTACCATGATCATCACTGCGTTCATCGGAGCAAGAGCTGGAAGTGTGCCCTCGCTTGGTTTTACGTGGAGCTCCCATGTCGACGTCAAAATCGGCAAGGCTAGACAGTCCTATGCTACTATCCAGTCCCAGGCTGAAGCCGTCTTCCGAAGACGTGTCCCGAGGAGGTAAGAACTGAGCCGCCGGCAAGCTTGTATCCACATTCTTGATGCTGGCAGCACTGTCCACGTCTCGGCAGGCTGGTGTAGGCACCCTTTGTGTGGGCGATTTTTTACGTGTACTACGCGATGTCGAAATGGTCGGAGCGGCCGCAACAGAAGAGTCTGTGGTATTTTCGCCAC
This sequence comes from Rhipicephalus annulatus, assembly GCA_013436015.1. Taxonomy (NCBI): domain Eukaryota; kingdom Metazoa; phylum Arthropoda; class Arachnida; order Ixodida; family Ixodidae; genus Rhipicephalus; species Rhipicephalus annulatus. The sequence continues at coordinate 62,698 of WOVY01003228.1, read as the reverse complement.
TGTTTTCCGAAATAACAGGGCTCGTAGGGTCAACTCCATCAGCAGCAGCCTGAGAACTAGGGTAATTTGCGCACTGAACATCAAGTGGCGTCAGAGAAGAGACGCCGACGCCGTTTTCAGGGCAGTGCGTTGCGTCTTTCGAAGCGCACGGTTCCTGCACCAGCGGGGAGGCCGACGCGCCAAGCGCCGCATCGACAATCGCCATTTCGTTGTGCGCTTCGTTTGAAGGAACTTGTAGGGATGAGGCCAGCACAGCGTCGGTGACCTCCTCTGCGTCCCCCTATTCGGTAGTTGGTTCCGTTGCCGGTGTCAGTGGTGGAAAGGCACCAGCGGTAGCGTCTGAGTAAGAGCGGCGGACAGGGCAAACCACAGTTGGGTGGCCGTCCCCGCCGCGTCGACACGGGTGGTCATATCCTTCACTAACGTGACCGTGCACACCGCAGCGACCACAATATGGTGTTGTGCGCTGGGCTCGTAGATGGTCCCCTGAGCCGCATCTTCGACATACACGCTGGAGACCACGGTAGTCAAACGTAGCACGGTGACCGGAGATGCGCAGGTAGTTCGGCACAGGATTAGCGGCGTTCATCTCCATTCGACATACCGCGTTCCAGTGAGTACGCCGCGTCGCCCGCTCATCAAACAACTGGTGACAGTGAGCACCTTGCCATATGGGGATAACGCTTGGACGAGAGCTTCGTTTGAGACGAACGATGGCAGGAACAGGCAGGCGACGTTGGTCACTTGTGGGCCAACGGGAACGACTTGAACACGCTCGCCACCAGAATTAATGATTAGAGACATGGAGGCCATGCTCTTAACGGTGACTTGGAAGTTTAGAGCTCCCTGATGCTGCACGCAGTATGCCTCTGAGAGGCCGACTATTGAGGCCGTCGCATCAACGACGGTCTCGGCACTAGTCCCCGTAGGGACAACAACGTCGAAGACAAGCGCCTTCGAAGGCGCCCAAGACGCGACGGGCACCATGACTCGTACTGACGGAAGCCCCTGACGTACAGCGATCAGGGACGTCCTTAGCACTTGCAAACCGAAGTCAGCAGCCGACGTAAAGCTCCTTATAGCGGCACCCATTCTTCGTGATTAGAAAAAAAAATTATTTACAGCATGTACAGAACACAAAGGCTTCATACCATTCCAATAACAGGGCACATACACTTCGGCACATCTATATTTCATGACACATCACTACGTTACAGTGAAGACATTTGCTCTAATATACATGACAATATTGGCATATATGTACACAAGAACTTTCTTGGTATGCAACCAGCAAAAATTATGAAAATGACATACGGCAGTTATCAGTGTGAAAAAGGACTGATTATTTTCTGACGAAGGTTGGTGTGCTGGTTGGGGATGCACTAAATCTAGGTAGATTTATTCGTGTATCCTGGATTAAATTGTGGATACACCAATCAGTGCTGGCGATGTTGTAGGAAACTTGAATTTAAACCAAACATATAGAAAAAATATCTAGGAGTGGTTGTTTACTGTTTAACATATCGAAGGAAATACCATTTCGCGACATTGCTCAGTGTTCTGTAATTATCCCATGCACTATACTGTGCTCGCTGCAGACGGAATACCAGGACGCGTACGTCATTCTCGTCGTCAAGCTGATGGTCACCGAAGCCGAGCGCGAGTGGCAAAAGCTCACCTGGAACAAACCTGAGTTCACCAAGTGAGTTAACAGGACGACTATAGATGGCCATACAACTGCAAATTGCGTCTGAATCTGGTACTTAGCTTGTTACTTTGATGAATGAATGACGTGAATTGAGCTATCAAGTAAGGAAGGTTCAAGTCTCCCATTTGCTCTCCGACATGTTTTAGTTTGCATGCTATGCACGCACAAACAAACATAAAATGTCGTTGCACTTCACCCCCCCCCCCAAAAAAAAACAACGTGTGTAGCTGTTAAAGTTCTTTGTCTTAATAAATTTTGTTGTCTGTCTGTCTGTAGCTTTTGATGTAATTCTGAATCCTGCGCTAAATGCTGCTCCACTATATATACGACGAAACCCGAGCAAGTGCGTCGGACGGGCACCCCGGGATTCCCGTTCCTACAGTTCCCGCTTTTCTGTTCCCCAAACCACTAATGACGTCAGTGTTTGAGTAAAACGTGCAAGTACTGTATTTTTTAGGGAGATTCGCAAACTCAGGGCACGGCATGAGTGCTACTTGTCGCTGCGCTTTATGCACTTCCTGCTTGTTACGGCAGTTGAGGCACGTGTCGTCTGCAGCGAGTTTCGTCTGCTTGTTTTGTCGCTCAGACGTATGTAGATACGAAGCGCCGGTGCGAGGAGCAATCGCGTGCGTGGCGAGGTACTGGCGCCCTCTGTTGCGCGGCGTAGGGTCAACTGGATGTTTCCGAAGCATTTGTGGCTATGTTTGATTAATTATTGGCTTTCCTTCTTGGTTGTTTCTGTTAACATTATTTCAGACCTCGTTCGCTAATCTTAATCCGCTTTTGAGCGTAACTAGCTTTGCTTTAGTTCTGTATCGAACAGGTCATTGTGAGCCGTCATAGACGTAGCATTTCTGGCTTCGTCTATGATGCATAGGTACACTTTTTAAACCTATTCTCTGCTTCTCATAATACTGAAGTATCAGCCGCTGACTGCGCGATCAAGCCGAGGTTAGCACAATTTTTATGTCCCTTCTGCTTTATTGACTGCAAATGACAATAAAGAATCTGAAGGAAATAAAAAGTCTACCACGGTAACACTCAATTATTAATTTTGCATTATACACGAGGAATATAGTTGGCTGCAAAGGTGCTGTGGTCATCTTTGTCTTATTATAACTGTGTTTATATGTCTTTGTCTTGTGTGCTTCAATTCTACTGGAGTATTCAGAAATTCACGGTAGTTTATAACTCTCACTGGTAATTGTATTGCTTTTTTCAGCGATGTGCCATATTCCTCGTTAGAAGTGTCCTATGATCCAATATACAACACAGTTGGTAAGTTTGTCTCCTTTTGTTGAATGTCGTGATCATGCATATGTATACAGAACCTTCCATACGCGACTGTACGCCTTCCATACGCGTACAGTAGCGAGTAATAATCCGAGACAAAGTCAGATAGGTTATTGAACAATATATATAGTTGCTTGTAATGGCTGCATTGCTAATGGACAATGTGTAGCAATCAAGATTATTATTCATTAGTGTCATTAAGCACTCTCGTACGAGCAATGTACGTTTAGTCACTACTGGGACACGAATAAAACGGTTCCCTGTGGTGATTAAACCATATCAAGGATTAATTTTTGTATATAAAGTGCGAATATGAATCAAAGGACAATATCTGCTTGTCACGTTAATTTGCATGTCCGCATGAGGAACGACAAAAAAATATATATTCTGGGCACGCCATGAGTTACAACACCCCAATTTTATGTATTCAAGGCATCCAAGTTTTTCTCCTCGAAAGAAAAAGTACATATATTTACATCTTATCGAGACGCAAGGCGTCGCGCCATAACAAGTGTATGACATTTGGCATGACAGTTAGTATAAGCTGACGCTCCAAGTTTCATTTGAAATGATAACGATTTCAAAAAAGACATATACTAACTTTATTGACAAAGCAAGCCTGTTATCTTTAAACCAGAGTTTAACGCTTTGTATTATAGTATGGTGAAATCATGTGAACACTCGTCAATATATATGATGCCCACACTGTGACTGATTTATTTATTGCAGTCGTTCCGGGAGCTATGCTAGAACCACCTCTATACACGGAGGGTCTCAGTCCGTAAGTTGTTCCCTGTATGTCAGTCAAGAAATAGCTTCCCCATTTTATTTGTTATTTGGTTGGTTGACTGACCTTATTAACACACTCGAAAAAAAAGTGGCAGCCATGAAAGACCTTACGCCTACTTGCTGCACTGATATTTCAACTTGTTCCCATAAACTGTATTTCATTGTAACACAAACCAGCAGTGCGGTAAACGATCCAGGAACACCCTTTGAGGCTGTGGTACGTAAACTTAAAGAAATGATGCTCAAAATGTATTTGAAACCTCATTTTTAGCATTCGGGATGCTGAGGGCTATGATCAAAAAGCTTCTAATGGGCTTGACTAAGACCATGACCCCTTACAAATTGATAGCATAGACAAGATTTTCATTGCAAAGAAAATGTACAAGTTGAGCAAGCAGTTTACTGACAGTTTATACAAATCAAATAAAGCAAAAAATTAATTCAAGGCATGAAACTGAAAAAAATGATCGTAATTATTAATTTTTATGCAGACAAAATCAATAATAGAGAGTAACAATCGAAGAAATACAAGATTAGCACTAAATTCAGATTCGACATGTGCTCATGTCATTAGAGAAAAAAATTTTTGAAAAAAAAAAAACGCATGTGTAATTTTGCTCAGATGGCAGATATGACATTCAAGAGAAACGGCGCGAAAAAGCATTTCTTTGCCGTAGTTAGTGCGCTTGAGTTGGATAAACGTGTGATTAGAACGGGTGTTATGAACAGCTTTGCGGTGGTTTAGGACGGCAATAGTTCTTGAAACGTCGTCGCCTTTTAATTTTGCGTGGTAGCGTATCACAAGCATTGCGCGGTAGTATTCTCGCAGAGTTATTGGGTTCATGTCGTGAAATATGGGAGTGGTGTGACTGCAATAAAGAACATTTTCAATGGCACGAACAGACATTTTCTGTAGGACGTTCAATTTGCGGATATTTGTTAACGTTGTCGTACCCCAGACCAGATGACAGTTAACATGAGATAAAAATAAGGATATATAGATGAGAAGTATCACTGCCACAGGTAGAAAGAAACGCCCCCGTGATAGTATGCCCGAAATCCTTAATATAGGGCCAGATTGCTTTTCAGAATGTGCGTTCCAAGACGTATTCATTGAAAATTATTCCCAGACACTTGATGCGCTGCAATATCTGAAGTTCTGAACAACCGAGTTTTATTGGCACATTACAAGGGGTTTGTTTACTCTTCGGCGTGAAATATGCAGCTAGTAATGTACACGTATCCCAAAGGATTACGGCCACTAGCGTGGGTCCTGTGCGAGCCGCAGGACACGCGTTAACCGTCGCCGTGGCGAGAACACGGTACTGCTCAAGGTATGAACACTTCATTGTCTGCGGCAACACCAATAACGCAGTACAGAGCCCGTTTCAACCGGGGCGGTGGGAAAGCAAATTGGCTTATCCACGCTTCGGGCAAGAAGTACTACACAGGGTGCCACGAGCACGTCCCTGTAGGCAAAATTGATTCACGGGGACACCAAAACAAACAGGTCCCGGTTGCTCGAGTGAGGGCAATACTCCGCTCGCGTTGTCTTCGAGAGGTGCGGGCCGGCGTAGTTCGACCACGCACTAGAACACCGAGCCACTCTTCGGCCTAGCGTTCGCAGGGGGCAACAAAAAGGGAACGAAGTCCGACGAGCCCCAAACAGTAGTAGCCGACGGAGGGGAAATAAATGCGGGCTCACCCTAAGTCGCCCCGGAAAGATCTGACTCATTCCCTGACGTCACAGTTAACATCCGCTATACCAGGTTGAAGGGGTTAATCATTACTCCAGCTCCCCCAGCGCGACAGACCGCGGAGGAGGGCAAAGTCATGCTAGGACGTGAGAATGGCAGAAATAGGCGGCAAAGCCCGCGCATTGGCAGCGGGCTAGCCTCAATCCCCACGAGCTTTTGTTTTCCATGTGTTTAATTTTAAACAGTTTATGCTTGCCCACATGACCAACTTCGCCATTACCTCGTTTCCGTCATTACTAATTAAGTTTTTATAATTTTCAGCAGTAAGAAGCAAAGTTGTATCATCAGCGTATATAATACATTTTAGAGGCTTTTCAATGTTTACAATATCATTTATGTATATACAAAAAAGCAACTACCTTAATATTCTACCTTGTGGTACACCCACTGAAATTTTGAGTAAATTGGAGGTACAATTTCCGACGACTACCTTCTGCTACCGATACATTAGGTATGTTTGTGAGTTGTAAGAAGACACCTCGACAGCCATAGTGTGCACATTTATTTAGCAGCGTAGTGTGATTTATTGTGTAGAACGCCATTGAATAGTCTACGAAGATCTCTAAAGTTTGCAGTTCGTTTTCAAAAGCATTTATTATAAATTTATATTTAGGTAGCTTTAGAACAATAATAAGAAACAGTGGTTCGTTCTGACGCACAAGAGGGAAAATAGACATAGGTGTCTGGTTTAAAATATGAAACGTCCTAATCATGCTCATCGCTACGTAAAATAATTTCAATTATTTTTACTTCGACGAAGCTGGTACACTTGTTCTTACTGTAAGGCTTAATAATAATTTGTGGGGTTTAACGTCCCAAAACCACGATATGATTATGAGACGCTACTGTAAGACTTGAAGACCATGTACATGTATGCCAACATTTTCATGTATATTAGAGCAATGATGTCTTCACTGCAACGTATAGTGATGTTGGTCGTGATACATGAATGTGCCGAAGTGTGTGTGCCCTATTATTGGAATATTATGAAGCCTTTGTGTTCTGGTACATACTGTAAATAATTTTTTTCTAAACATCATACGGGTATTGGTGCGGGTAATTACTGGCTCGAGACACAAAAAAAAGGCTTCTAATTTAGGCAGTGCAATAAATTTCATCCAAAATCACCCGTAAACACTCAACTAAAGCCTTTATTACGTATGTTAACACACCGTAAGTTTATTTTTTATTTTGTATTGCTCTTATTTCTGCAAATGCTTCCACCACGTTCATTATTAGAAACAACGTGGTGACGCTGGTGGTCACGCGAAATGACTTTGTACGGCGGTGACACTATCCTGTTGAAAAAGTAAATGTGAAAAGGGGAGAACTGAAGGACCACCGTATACATAAGAAAAAGCGTACACTGGGCGTACCCAGGCGGTGGCACCCCAGGCCCGTGTTTTTCATCCTCCCCCCCCCCCCCCCAAAAAAAAAAAGTAGGAGCCAAGCTTCTTAAGCTTGCACAATGTCTGTTGACGTCATCGTTGTCGTATAGCTTCCTATACGACCAAAACGCAGGTGCTATATTGTTATGTAACAATATGTACCATTCTAGTGTGGTCATAGCGTACATATGGTCTAGAAATAGGTAGCACCCTGTCCGTCCGTGCATCCGTCTGTTATTCCATGCATCTGTGTGTCCGTCTGCATATATGTCCGTTCGCCAGTCGGTCTTTCCGTTCGTCCATCCGTCCATTCGTCCCTCCAAGCATTCATTTGGTCATCTATCCATCCATCGATTCGTCCGTCCGTGCATCTGTTCGTCCGTATGTCTATGCATCCGTCTGTCCGTGTATCCTTCCCGTCCATGCATCTGTCCTTCCGTCCATCCATCCATCCGTCTGTGGATCTGTCCTTGCGATCTTCGATTCGTCCGTCCGTGCATCTGTCCTTCCGTCCATCTGTCCATGTGTCTGTCCGTTTATCCAACCATCCGTTCGTGCATCATCCCTCCATCCAACCGTGTATACGTCCATCTGTCCATCCGTTCATCTATTCATCCTTTACTTTATACTAGTCGGCAACTTCAACGTATACATTATAGACCTTAGGACCTGACCTAGCTTCGCTCCATCATCAGCATTCCCTTCTCGAATCAGCTGTAATTTTTTTTCGCCATGACATACAGAGTGAATAACAACAGTTTCAAGGAAATGCTAGTCCCCCTCCCCCCCCCCCCCCCTCAAAAAACATTTCTGACTGCGCCCTTGCCTTCAACCGTTATTTCTGTGTTCACTGCCACCACTTAGCAGGAGTACACGATGAAGTTCAAAAACGAGCTTATCACTAGTACGCTCAAGTGATCTTCGGGACCTAAGAAAGATACACAAACAAGGAAGCGCTTTCTTGTTTGTGCACCTTTCTTGCGTCCAGTCAATCAGTTACTCTGTATACCATCTGCAGTCATGCTTTACCCTTAACAGTATTGATCTTTCTTAATGCAGCGCACTGAACTTCGGGTCACTCGGATTCCTCATTGCTTCGAAGATGATGAGCTCCCTTATATTTGAAGGCGAGTACTTATATATCCCGTAATGAATGATGCGCATGCTATGGCCACGGAACAGAACGATCACTCATAAACTTGGCCTCAGTTACTGCCTGTTTGCGTGGCCAACCCAAAGGACACGAGAACAACTAAAGGGTGTGCCTTTTTTCACCTCAACAGCTCGGGAGCACGTGGCCTGAGCATAAACGTCACGAATGGCGTCATTGTAAAAGCGGCACGTCGCTCTCGACTCAGATTGTGGTAGCAGGGATTCTGGTAAAATGGAACCATGAAGCGGCATGGCGGAGGTTACCACTTTGAAAAAGCAGTTCCTATGCGTAGTCTATCTCGCAAAAGAAAACAACAGCGGTATTCTGAAAGTGCCGCCGTTCTCCTTTTCTGAATGGTCTCTCTACATGCGTGATTTTCCAGGTCGCTGCTTCGACCAGAATGGCACCTACATGTGCTGGTGGGACTCGTCCACGATACGAAACTACAGCCACACGGTCGAAGGCTGCTACAACAGCCTCTTCAAACCCGTCAACAAGGTGTGAACATATACTTCAACATCTACATTTAGAAAACAAAACATCTCACATTTAAATTTTATCAAAAAAGGTTCACGCTTCGTATATCCTGGCATAGTTGAGCTAATATCGCCAAGTGCGCAATATTATTGAACGCGCTCTCGAGGTCAAGGACAAGAGTTGCCCTGGTCCCTTACGTGACGAATCCTGGGTTTGGAAATATTACTAGGGCAAGAAGCCGCTGGTCGAAAATAATTTACGTTTGAATTCGTTGCTGCGTATCAAATACATATGTAGCATGATGTATACGTCACAACCCGATTAACGTCTTGCTTAACGTGATTCGCAACACGTGCAAGACAAATTGCTGGTAACGTTTGTTTGTGTTGCAGACGGAAATCAACACGTTCCGGAAGGAAGTGGTCACGAGCATGGCAGCCGTCGGCCTCGCCTACAAGGTATACCCTCCGCACAATTTCCACCCGCCCTGCGGAGCGTATACAAGGTATACGCTCCGCAGGGCGAGTGGAAATTGCGGAGCGTATACAAGGTATACGCTCCGCACAAATTCACTCGAGTGAATGACATCACAAGAGAAAGCGAAACAAACGGTATCAGTAGTAGCACAGAAAGCCCAAGGAGGCGGTAATTAATTGTAAAATAGCGCGAAAAGAAAAGCGTGGACGCAGCGACAAGACGACACGTGCACAAAGTTTCAACCGACGTTTATTTTTTTCTGCAAAGAGAACATATATACATTTAACAACAGGTAATTCGCAATAACTCCATTCAACAGCACAAAAAGCATACAAACACAATTAGCAATGTCACTTCCTCATTTCACAGCCCTGAGGCCAGCAAGCCTACTTACTTGATAAGTGCTTAAGCCATCCAACTTTATCCGTGTCTGACAAGGAACTAGGTTTGCTGAAGTCAGGGCTGAGAAACGAGGAATGAAATTGCTAAATGCGTTTGTATACTTCTTGTGTTGTTGGACGGGGTCATTGCGCATTTCCAGCTGCTTCCATGTATATAAGTTCCCTTTCCGGGAAAAAATAAACGACTGTTGAAAGTTAGAGCCCGTGTCGTCGTCTTGCTGCGTCCACGTGCTTTTCGCGCTATTTTCCAACAAGAGGATATCAATCTTACCTCTCTTTTCCAACCCCAAATGTAACAACAAAGATGAGTGAACGTTCTCTTTAAACCCCTCAAAAAATAAACTCGACAAAACTGTTCTTGCTACTGTAGCTTCACCTGTTTTAGAGTACGCTTGTAAAAAAAGCCAGCTTCAAAGGGGCGTTCAGGTGGGAAGCTGCTGTTGTGTCAGCGAAAACAGAAGCCAAGGTTCCTCTCTAATATAGCACTGAGTGAGCACGCTTCTTTTTTCTTATTACCCCTAACTGTTAAAGTGAGTCGTTACAAACATGTGGAATCTAAACGGCGCCCTTTACGACAGCGTATATTCGAAAAGATGCAAGACGCGCCGAGTATATAATCGAATATTTATTTGAATCAAAATGTAATAAAAATTGCACGGAATGCCTCGTAAAACAAGCATTCCGGCTTATTTTGTACATTGACGCATCAACAAAATATTGTTTGAAATTAGAGTCAGGCGAGAAGGTTGCGAAAGAAATAGGAAAAAAATGCTTTCTATGGCATCGCCCATCGTGAAAATCATAGTAACGAAACAGGAAAACCGCATACTACCACATTCATGCACGGCATTGTCGTGTTCATCGACGGAGAAAAAGTGGAATACTAAAGCACCGAATCCTGCTTTACAGCGCTGATATGATGGTGATGCACTCGTAATAGGAAATGTCTCTTAGTGACTCACGAAGACTTCAAGGCGCAAACGTATAATGCCGCTAGTGGGCGTCCGTTATCGTTACGTTAAACGTGGACCAAACACAGAGGCCATGTAAAACTAGGTGAGGTGCAGAAAGCTTGAAATGCCTCCAATCTTGAAGGCCGTGCAAAACCATGTCAAAAGAACTACAGGCAGGCAGGAAAAGTTTATTTACATAAAAAAAAACGTGGTTATTGCGGACTTCGAGTCGCGTTAAGGCCGTACATAAAACACTTTCGAGTTTAAAAAAAATATTTTTACGTCACGCTAACGTTCAAAGGCGAAGCGAATGCACAGCTTACCCCCTTCAATAAGCGCTTGAGAGGAATGCAGCTTTTTGTGGTATGAAGACAAAAAGCCTTATTTTATGTAAAAAAAAATTTGATGTCATCGCGACATATGACGACGTAACATCTTCTAGCATTGTCGCTTGGTTTACAGCGGGCCGATTCCGCAGGAAGTGCAACAGCACGAGAGGTTTAGATAGCTTCGAGAACGGAAGAGGGGTTGAGGTTTAATACAATCAACTGAGAAGAAAAGAACATGGCTCTTGCCTTTGAGTTGTTGTAGGTAAATGCCTAAAGAGTACTGTAAAAAATTTTGAGTCACGCGTACGCCGCAGTGAAGACGTGAATGCGTGGCTCAATCGCACCGAACCACGCGTCATAGGCCACGCAGTATATTTAACGATGATGGTCTTTATTTGGCACCGCAAAAATTTCGGTCTGTCTGTTTGTCACTTCATTCCACCACACGGCCCAAGTTTTAGCCCTTGCTCAACGCCGAGCCATCTTGATCTGGTGGCTGCGTTCATACTTGTCAACATTGTGGATCAAAAAGCAAACAGTACGCATATCTGAGCCGCAATATCAATACGTAAGTACTGGATGGTGTGTTTCTTTACTGAAAAATGCATAGATACGTAATTCTAAGGAACCTAATGTTACTATATGCTCGAAAAAGCGGGTATTCCCTACGTTTCGCTAAGACGATACGGCACTGCCACCTACCAGTGGCTCTGCGTCCTACACAAGCTTTTGTTGCCCGACATTACTGCCAGATGGCGTCCATATTTCACGAAGCGCCTACAGACAGAATAGATTATCGTCTTTCGGCATTTGTGCCGAAGCACGCAGAGACGCGGCAAATGTTTTTGTACCGCTTCGCGATCACACCGAATTTTTCATCTGACAAGCAATATAATACTTCCGCCTTAAGAAATTAGGATAAATTCGAATATATGCTGTCGTAAATCAGGTGATTAGCACTTAAGTAATGCAGCCATTATTAAAAAGAATAGGCGCACTTTATTTCAGACCATGATCGAAATACGCTTATCATGCGCTTGTTTTCCACAGGGTTTCCGTCTCTTCATGCGAAAGTTCGAGGAGGAATTCGAGCACAGCAGCCTCCAGAACCTGGACCTCACGCAGAACCAACTTTTCTTCATATCGTTCGCAATGGTTTGTATATTCTGGGACCAGTTAACTAAGCTAGAGGGCGGTAAGCTCTTTTAGGCGCACGTTAAGGAATCTGAGGTGGCCGAAATGTACGGTGCCCTCCACTACGGTGTCTCTCATATTGATACCGTGGCTCTGAGACTCAAAACCCCCAACAATGATCGAATAATGCTCAAGTGAAGTGCACAGTCATTGGCCAAATGCAAAGGGCAGTTAAAAGAAAATGACTGACAGACGATGACCGCAAACTATCGCATGCAACTCACTTCAGCGCTCACATCTGAACATACAAATATGGAAACACGAAATTATAAAAAGGGCAACAACATAAAAAAAATACAAATATGACACAGGAAAGAACAAATATGCAGATAGCAGTAAGTCATCACCGCATTAACTAGCCTAAACCTGTGCTTTGACAAAAAGGAAGTATTGGTATAAATGTATGGAATGATACCGTAAAGGTCAAGAAATGTTTTCCTATGATGTTTCAGATCACATAGCGAGAAATCGGTGACGAAATAAGCCATGGCATCACGCTTGGAGGTACAAGGACAAAAAGCGTGCACTCATTGGCTAGCCCCCAGCGGGAACCTAGGAACTAATCGCGCTCATCATGTACTAGTGTTCGTAGTTGAACTGATGCCTCGAAGTGCGCTGCCATCACCCGTCACGATCAACCGATTGCTTCACTAGTGTGCATTATGCGTAGTGATACATACAATAGTAAGAAAAAGGGAGGCAAATGAGTTGAATAAGGAGCAAACCAGGATAATGCAAGAGTAGTCGAGGACAGTAGAAAACTAAATGGTGACATGAAAATGAGAAATTTTTAGGCATTAGATATGACCATGTGTTAAAGATAGGAGTAAATAAATGCTTTGTGAGGCTGCCACAATGCTGAATCGAATAGAGAGATGATACAATAGTCAGTAGCACGTGCCACGGTGGTCTAGAGTGGCTAAGGCAGCCGGCTGCTGACCAGCAGGTCGTGGTATGAAATCCCGGCCGCGGCGGCTGCATTTTCGATGGAGGCGAAAATACTCAAGGCCCGTGCGCTCAGATTTGGGTGCACATTGAAGAACCCCAGGTGGTTTAAATTTCCAGAGCCCTCTACTACGGCGTCTCTCATAACCATATGGTGGTTTTGATATGTTGATTCAATAATTATTAATACTAATAATTAGTCGCAGTTTCAATCCAAAGGCGATGCAATGGATGCAATGCTGACAAATAAGAACATTATACAAAGAAAATTAGTAGCTAACTAATTTGTGATCCGATCTCGCGTAACTCTTTAAAATGGTGGCGTAAGAGAATACGGCTATTCCAAGTGAGCAAAGCGGTTTTTGTGCTGTTCGTCGCCTTACTGTGAAGTGAGCGGTGAAAGCGCAAAAAGTACGTGGATATGAGCCTTTGATGTCTGTAGAAGTAGCACGCTCACAACGATGCCTTTTGGTCAAAGTTCGTAGTTGCTGCACCAGCGATGCAGCCTCTCGACTGCCCGCCCTTCATGCTCCTTTGCCCGATGGATCCGGCCGGTGCGTTGTATCTCTGCATGCTTGAGCCCTGCCCATCAGCAGCCTTGGCAACCTATCTCTCGCACACAGGGCATATTCGATACGCGGAGTGATATTATCAATCCGGATATTATATGGAACATGAAAGCGACGGCAAAATGCACCTTGAGCGTCCACTTTGTTGTTACCACAATAATGATCATCACCATCGCATAAACAGCGCACTTTCGTACATGGGCTGCGGTTCTGGCTCATGCTTCTATTGGTGGCAAGAAGGATAAGGCACCTGTGTAACCATTGCTCTTTCAGACATGGTGCGAGAGTGTGCCCCCGCAGCTGCGAGACATTGTCAATCTTGTAACGTCACAGCCGGATCCCCAATACAGGTGAGAAACCAAAGCCAAAGCATTCGCTCACAAAAATACGTGAACACCATCAGATTTGTTGAATCTTTACCGCAGGCTTTAGTGAAAGCAGCTAAATACCGGGAGCCGTTGTTGAACAAGTGTAGAATGGTTTGCGCCGCAACTTAAGAGTTGTTGAAGAGTGTAGAGGCGTAGCTTTTTTGTGGGTGAGTGTAGCGGGGGAAGGGGGTCTGACACTTCTTTTTATATGTTAATATGTGTTTTATGTAGGCATGTATGCAAATACAAAATGTTCACTTCTAAGTGTTTACGTTGACCCCTCTCCAAATTTTGGAAGGGGGTTTGAACCCCCAAGCAACATTCCTGGCCACGTCCCAGGAATAGTGTATACTCAGTTCTGGCAATCAGTGAGACCTCTAATGTCAGACCTCTTGGTCCAAAGTACATCACAAGGCAACGCAAAAATCTAAAGCGTAACATGCTTATAAACGTGCATGAGTAAACTGCTTATTTGTTTACGGAGAAATTTCAGACGTGAACCCATGCAGGCCTACCGAACAAAACTTCAGCCAGCCGTTCTGAAGCAGTATAATTCCACACAAATTTTATTGTTTGTATCCCTCAACCGCATCTTTACTACTAAGAATTTGTGAGCTAGTTCGCAAGCACTATAGCACTCTATACCCAGTTTTACGTTCGCGACATGGTGCGGTCATAATGCCCACATTTCTCGCACGTGAACATACCTGGTTGTACTAAAAAAGAGTAATTTTTATTGCAGGGTGGAAATAGCTCTTGCCCACTTTGACAAGTTCGGGAAGTACTTTGCGTGCAACGATAACCTCGCCATGTACCAAGAGAAGAAATGCAGCATCATTTAATTCGTGCATGCATTTTACATTGCATCAGTCAGTAGGCTCGAACTTCCTGCCACGATAATCTAGATTGACAAAGAAATTGTTATTAAGAACTACAAATAAACCCTTAACGAAATATATTTATTCCTCAGAAAGAGCCAGAGTTGTAACTATTTTTTTTGTAGACATATACCGAGTCAATCCTGCGCCAATCAGCGCAGACTCCAGACTGATGTCATGAGCAGAACGGTCGGTGTGCCCGCCTTCGGAGGAAGTTGCCATGTGCATGTGCGGGACTACACTTTTTTCGTCGCGTAGGCGACCAGCTGCCACGCTTTGGTCATCTGGCCAGGCCATCACATTCAATTTTTCATCATAATCTGCGCAATGTGGATTTGTCCTTGTGCGTTCACAGAAAAGCTGGCAAAATTTTAGCTCATTTCGACAAGCGCTCTAGTGGAATATATTTATAAGCAATCTAGTGGCTTGAGAGTCGGTGCAGTACTGGCACATTAGCGAGCCATGACCTAACGAGCGGCTAACTGTGCATGTGTCTGCGTTCCAGCAAACTATATTATTCTATGGTCAGGTGTACATAAAATCGAGGTCCACATAAAATCGACATGTTGTAGCTTTGATTTGCTTGGCCCTGAAACTGAACAATTTGTAGAAGCTGAAACTTTGGCAGATGACCACAGCTCACGCACCATGGCAAAATGATGGCAGGTTTTTACAGCCGGCGACTTGCAGGCTTTGTTTCGCACCGAAATGCTCTTTTATAGCTCGCTTTTCAGATATCCAAAGGCATAATACCCCCTCAACTTCTAATTTTCATAGAAAATCACAAATCGCTGGGTGTCGATGTCATGGCCCCTTTAATCAGCTCAACCTCAGCTTGTTTTTAAATCTAACTGTATGTGGCAGAAACAGTACCATGCACTGGTGTAAAAGCCTTAGAACAAAACATGACATACAAAAGCTTTTTAACCGCAACTGCGGTGACCAAATAAATCTTACGTAATTTGTCAGTACCTGGCTAAAAAAAAGCACTTATCATCAAATCAATCGTGCTCGTTACTGCTGTGTCAAACACACTTACCCACTTCTTTTAGCGTGCTTTGTACATGGTACGATGTCGGACGTACCATGGTTCAGAATACCGTTGCTTTACTTTCTTTTTTTTCTTTCAGGGTGTCGAATGAGAATAAATGCCCCAGATACTGCCCCAATAAGTGCCTCAGATGCAAATACAAACACACACACTCACTTAAAATTTAGACGTTTGCAAAGGGAACAATTAGTAGCTCCGAAACCGCTAGCTCTCAGCAATGTATGAGGAAAATGACTTGACCAAAGTCGCATCAAGAAAATGACAACAGTGCAAGACAGGTTCTCCATCCAACTTGAACTGATAGAACCGCTACTGTAAATGTTGTTTCGCTAACACAAGTGACAAAGCCAACCTTCAAGGAGTGCTGGTGCATTGTTCAGACGCACCAGATTTGACATATTCAAAAGTTCACGGACATTTTAACTTGACCATTTAGTTTACAACAATATGCAGACAGCGTATCTACTAAAGCTTGAAAAACAATGTAGCCCTGCCACGATACAGGAGGCAACCAATTTCACATTTGTATATAAGACTTGAGGGTGGGAACAGGTCTTCCACACGTTGATCTGATTTGCCCACGTCGCGATTGCGGTGATGCAGCCAGTAACGCATTTCTTATCAACTACTTGGTAACCACTACAAAAGCGCTACACAGGGATGGTGAGATTGTCACATACGGGAGAAACAACGTGCAGGGATTACTTAGATCTCCATTTCTGCTTTTTGTTTCACACAAGAAATGCGTGGTGTGCTGCCACTATGAATTGACATTACTACGAAACAATTGCCAACAAACTGCTTGCTGCTGCAAATTGGCGTCTTTGCGAACAGGTGACTGTCAGGTCCACGTAATCGTGGGTCGCAGTTCTCCCCGTACACTTGTCCATGTAGTCTGTTAGCGTAATCTGACAGGCATAGAAATCTCCTAAAGTGCAACGCAACTAAAACAGCCATGCCCGAGGGACGTGAGTGAAGTGTGCAATAGCAACGTGTACGTACAGTTTGAAAAAGCCCTGGCAAAGCCATAGTTTTGTTGCAGGTTGATGTGAATAAACCTGATGCTTCTTTGGTTCATCTGTGTTCAACAAAATCCTTTCAAAGTGCCCAAGACTTCTGTAGTCACATAAAGCAGCGGCGACAGTTATAAATTCAATACATATGCATGGCTTGTGCCAGAGCAAGCCACACAACTAATCTACATGCTCCAAGTTCAGTGTAGATGCAATGTCCTTTCACAAGACTTGTACAAAAATCTGGCGAGGGGCATACAATGAGAAAATATTTAGAAAGTGAGACATTCCTGTTGGATAAAACAGACCTTCCCAATTGCTCAACACTTGGCATGTAAGCGAATCGGTGGCATCGGACATCAATTCGCACTGTTTGTAACTGCGGCGACCCAATTCTTGCAACGACCTTAATCAAAAGCAAACTTGCAAGAACACATGGCACCTTGTGCCTTTCTGTACAACTATAACTATGCTGCCAGCTTATCAATATAGTACCATTTTTTTTCACGCCGATAGACAGCACATGCACCAGTGAAAACATGTGGACAGTAGAAGCACGATGGAGGATGCCTAATGAGAGAAATTTGACACCCAGAAACAGTGCCAGAGCACGTTAAAGCAAACTGGTTAAGTAGCTTGTTTTGCAGAAATTCCAGTGTCGGCGTCGTTGGTTGCGAGTAAAAAACATGACATGATAAAATAAATAATAAAAATTTGCTGCCTGCATTGCAAGCAGGTGTTTCACCAAAAAGTCGTGATATTGCTTGAAACAGCTTAAAAAAAATCATTCCATGAATGTCATGTCTCTAATGCATGTAATATTGCATGGCAAAAGTGTGCCTAGAATCTCGCCAGCTGCCAAAACATGTGAATAGCATCAGTGAGTGTTTTAAAGACCCAACCATGGCAAATCGCTTAGACAAATTTAATCATCATCAGCAGCAAAAGCATTAACAAAGTGAGTAACTGTGCAGGTTTGATGGTTGCCCTACAACAGAGAGGGCCTTTTGCTGGTTTGCAAAACCAAGAATCATGGCATAGTGGGCTTTTCACAAACGTACTTGCAGTAGGCATTCTAAGATAGTTTGAAGGGACAATGTTATGTGCACAGTCGTTCATTTCACAACGGCCCGGCAGAAGCATGCACTGAGAATCGAAACTGAGCTAGCATTTGAGAAGGCGATGCGCTCGGGGTAGCAATTGTGCTGTTGCGTTCTACTCTTGAAGGTGGCACTCAAGCATACTCAAAGTTCTTCATGACATAGCGCAGCAGCATAAGGCCAAAGATGTGCATCCTGCAAAACACTGTCACATAGGTGCTTCCGATGCAAAGACACAGAGAAGCTGCTTTTGTTAAATCGAGATAGCAGTGGGGGGGGGGGGGGGGGGATTGTACATTTATCACAACAGCATGCGCTTTGCATTCCACCGGCGGCAGATCTCGAGCAGAGTGATGAGCCCAAAGAGAACAAGAAAACCCAGCGTGGAGCTACACTATTCACATCAATCAGCAAACTTGCTTTTTTTTTTTTCAGAACACATTGAAAGTTGTCGCATGCATTCGGTTGACCCCACTGGCAAGGCTTTAAAGAGCACTGAAAACAAGCGATGTGTCTGAATGCACACGAAATGATGGCAACCTGTTGTTGCGCTTCTGGTGAAATCCAGCTCTATGAGGCAGATCAGTCTGGAGCGCTCCGTTGCAGAGCGGATTGCTCCGAATAGACCAGTGAAATTTACCATTGCACCCTTCACCATTATGCAGACTGACCAATTCAGTTTATTTCACTGGGTGGGTGCACATATACTAGTAAGAGAGTAAGCTTGCTATTTCAGATCTCACGTGATCAGAGAGTGTCCAAATTATCCAAATGTTGAGTTATTGAGAGTGTCAAGAAAACAACAAATAAGTGGCTATAACATCATTGCACTGTAAAAGAATAAAGCAGAAAAAAAGCAAAAACACAAAAACAGGCAGACCTGATAAATTGCCTCTCAAGTGTAGCGTACATTTACTGCAAAAAGCAAATACTCATTGTATGCAGGTTAATGGACTCACTGCTTCTTTATTATAGTTCGTATTCTTATGTTTATATGATCAACACGAATCGTTATGTTCGTTGCATGAAAATGCCTGGTTTAGGGAGGAACTTGTACGGCCGGCTTCTTCCTGGACCCCTGAATTGTAAAAAATAAAGACAGTTGCGAAAGAGCAAGTCAAGATGGCTGACATATCACCAATTTCCATCATTAGAGACTAGTGAAGCAAACTGTATAACACATCCTTTCGATGAGCTGAGGGAGCCACCAAGTTTACTTATTTTTTTGAAGCAGAACTATCTATATATTACAGCAAAATAATTTTAGTAGTAATGAATGCTACAGTGGACTCTCAGTGAACGAAAATCTGTTAAACAGAACAGCAGCTTAAATCGAACAAATGCTTCTGACAAGATTGATTTCGTTCTCGTATTCTGCTCCCATGGTGATCTCTCGGTAAATGGAACCCTTGCTAAATGGAACACATTTTCCTGGTTTCTTCAGGTTCCAATAAATGAAACTCTACTATATTTATGCATTCACAATTCTATAGACTAAGCGTCACGCTATCAACCTTATCATTTTGTACCGAGTGCTCCAGCCAGATAAACAAATGCTTCTCCTTGCCCCTTGTAATCCCCTCCTCTGCACAGCTTTTAGTTGCTCACTGGGATGACAGGAGAGAGAAAGTGCAGCAAGCAAGCCACAGATCTCTCTAACTCCACTCTCACTCGGCAGATTGTGAACATTCTTGCGACAATTAGATTTGTCAGGCCATAAGCTTTTTTAAATGTCATTCAATCATTTTTTGAAGAAGTGTTGCAGGGCCTCTTGAACCTCCTAAAAAAAAGACAGCTTACAACGATTTTGTGTCTTTAGCTGCACAAATAACAAGCCTAATAATTAACAATTTAACAGCCTTGGCATTAAAACCAGATGCAGGAAAAATTGCACAAAAACAGAAAAGGACACCACAAAGACCATAACAGGTTGATTTGTACTCATACCACAAAGAAGAAACACTAAACATAACGATTTATTTTAGCACTATTTTTCCTGCATATAATGAACCAACTAGCCCCTCAAGACGCCCTGATCATTATAACTAGCTTTATGGAATGCACTTAAAAAACATCACTTTCAGTGATTTGTGACGTGTTAATGTTTGGGTAAATACTTTCATCTCGTGACATCTTTCTCCCTTCCTGCAGCAATGACCAGAAAGAAAAGTGAATAGGTAATAGATATCGAAGCAGTCTCCAAGCGCGTAAAATACGATGAAGAGGGGGCAACCGACCTAGCCGTCCGGGCAAGCACCTTGTCCCTGGAGAACTCGCGTGGTGCGTCCAGCTGGTCGCACAGTGACTCGAGCAGGATGTCCATAGAGACCAGGAGCTGCTGAAGCTGACAGCTCAGCAGCTGATCACCTGCCTGCACCTGCTCTTGCTCTACGCAGTGCAAGTTCAGCTCACGCTCCAACTCCTGCATGTAAAGCCTTGCCTTCAGTCAACTTCCAAAATAGTAGAAACCGGCAAGGATCTTGCTGAATGACCCATTCATTTTAATTCACTAGGTACACTCATACCTCATTATAACAATGTCACAACTGAAAATATTTTGTTATATCCAAAAATTCATTATTAATATATATATTTGCTGCACTGTATCTATGACAAAGCTATTTTTCATTTACTTCGTTATAACCAATAATTCATTATACACTCAAACCTCAATATAACAAACACGATATAAGGAGTCACCAGGTTATAAGTTAATAAAAAATAGTCTTGCAATTGATAGTGTTAGAAACAATCCTTATAATTAATTTTTGGATACAAAGAACTTATTTTCTTGTAAGATGCAACTTTGTTATAATGCGGTTTGAGTGTATCTGGGTTCATTATAGTATCAAGGTTTGAGTGTACATTGCATGCAATATCTAAAGGGTACTGACAAAAAAAAAATTTTTTTTTGCATCCTGGAAAGCCAAACGCTCAAGTGCCTAAAGATTGAACTAAGCATGAGTGCACGCACACTTAAGAAGAAATTACAGAATGTTTTAAAAGCTAGTTTCGGTTTCTGCTGTACTCTGATTTCACAACAAGGTACAATGTTCTCGTAATGTGCTTGTCAAGATAACACGATGTTTCCATGGACACTTGCATTATGGTTGCATTGGTGACACAAAACTGACTATTTTTGGATGTTTCTGTGATGCACTAACCGCCATTTTAGAAGCTTTGAGACCTGACGTCATCCCAACTAGCCAGAGAACTGTGTGAAGTCACCAGAATCAGTACTGTAGCCTGACATCACACTAAAGTAGGTGTGCCATGGAAAAATTAATTTTAATATCAAAATGAAATATTTTATCTGCATTTGCTGCAGTTCACATTTGCTCAGTCATCTCTGTATGCCAATGATTTATACGGCAGTGTAAACTTGCCTCCAAAAAATGATTTCAGCACCTTTTTAATTCGCTCTACGTGGGAAACATTAACCCATCAAACAGTAAAACCCTGCAATAATTTAAAATGTGACGCGACTTGCCTGACCAGTGTAAATCTCAAGAAGTCTCTTTGTCTAACATCATGAATCACCCTTGCTGCACCGCGGGCTGCAAGTCTAGCGAATGGTGACACGTCAAGCTGTGACGTCTACATGCGTAAGCCATCAGTCTTTAGATATCCGGTGAATGCCAAGATCCATGTGCTTGTGAAAAAAAAAATAACCCTGAGGGTGGAGTTATTATACCACTTTAATTTGTCTGCATACTTGTTAGTGTATGCTTCGTGTTGTGTGATGCAAACGATTTGACTACGCTGTAGCTGAATGACAAACAGTATTTACAAAAGCTGTTTCAAGGGTGCATTGGGTGAAGTTCCTAATGAATAGTAACCATACTCAAAGGGCGCTGAAAACCACAAAAAGCCACTGTACAACGAAAGGACATACAAGTTCATGCTATAACTGTACGCTGGATTACATTATTGAGCTGTCTCTCTAGGCGACAGCTGGCAAGGCAATACAAATATTGACAGCAATATGACAATGTTGCCCCCTGTAAAAAGAGACCTGCATGCCAGCACAGATTTATCTGTTTGAGCTTGATGAACAAACCTTGACGGTGTCGTCATCCCGGCTGGAGCACTCCTCACGCAGCTGAAGCACAAGCAGAAACAGGGGTGCCTCCTTCGGGTAGTTGTCACGCAGCAGCACCAATGCCTTCACTGTAGCTGCGTGAAGACGGTGAGCAGGAGGTGTAATGAGTGAGTGAGTTAGTGAGTGACAGGAGCATTATTCTAATCGGGACATAAGGAGGAATAGGGTTCCAATTTTCGATAGAGCTCCAAGCACAATGCCCCACTGATCAGCTTTCACTTCTCTTTCATCTTA
This sequence comes from Rhipicephalus annulatus, assembly GCA_013436015.1. Lineage (NCBI taxonomy): Eukaryota > Metazoa > Arthropoda > Arachnida > Ixodida > Ixodidae > Rhipicephalus > Rhipicephalus annulatus. Next base: position 40,519 of record WOVY01003228.1, on the reverse strand, counting down.
TGACGCTGATTTGCATTGCCAAACCCCACTCATGCACTGCATTTCAGATAAGATGTAGCAAGAGCAAGTGAAAGAAAACATATATCATGTAACGAGTGTTTCAGATAACATGCCTTAGAGGGCCACTCACCAGGTTTGACAATTTTGAGCTGACAAGCGCAATGCGTAGACGAGACGTTCGTGATCACTTCTGCCAAAATTTGCAACACTACGTGCCGCAGAAATGGGTCGAATTGCATGATGAACGCTGCTTTCCCTCCCCTCTGCCGGCGCGCGCCTAGAGAATGAGGGCATGACGTGCACGTTGAATGGCCCTACGTACACGGCAATGCAGTGACGTTAGTCCTCTACGTAGAGGACTCTGCTCGGACGTTGCGAACAGTGGCACATGACATGGCGAAAATTATTTAACACGGCATGCATAGCTTATGTAATTTGTTTATTGAAGAGATTAATAAAGCTCTAGATAAATAATGAGATGAAATAAGGGAATGTGAGCGTCTTTTTTCCATTTTTCTTCCGTGAATTGCAACGAGATGCGGGGCTAATGTGTCGGCGTTTCGCATGCGTTCGTGTCCCCGCGATCAGCCCTTCGAGAAGACGACCACCGTGGAATGCTCCAACACGTTCGCGCACTCAATTTGCTCATTTATTCTACTGCGTATAAGCCAGCGTTTCCAAACTATCTCGCAGAAACAGGCAGAAGACCACAAAGTAACACTGGTAAACAAAGCAACAACGCCGCTCCCGTGCTTCGGGTTGGACTTGTTTGGGCACGTCATGCGCACGTGACCTCTTGGTCGGATGCTGGAGAGGGTGGGGAAGAGATTTGGCTTGCGAAGGCTATGCGGAGGAGCGGCAACGGTTTCGAGCTCGCCTCCTCTCATCCTTGTTTCGCGCCGCTTTAAAAAACCTGTGCTATCCGCTCGTGATCAACCGCTTCAAAAAATTTTTGTGGCAAAATGATCCTCATCAGACACCCAACAACTTCCACTGTCTAACTAAAATTTGGTATGGGGCCTGGTGAGTGGCTCTTTAACACACGATTCTCAAGAAAAAAAAATCCTATATTTTCTATTAAAATACACTATCAGCCCAGCTGTACCTGGAGGAAGGAATTTTGGCTATTTCTTAGGTCAAAGCTGAATACCCATTTTAGGCTGTTTCAATATTCATTAGCATCACTGTACCCTCCTGTTTCTATATCAAACTATGTATTGCTCTTTCCTGCAAAGAATGTTCTCGTACCAGATCCCCTCCCGTTTTATATCAAACTACCTATTTTTTTCTGCGAGGAATGTTTTCGTACCAGATTCCCTCCCGTTTTTATATCAAACTACGTATTGTTCTTTCCTGTAAAGAATGTTTTCGTACCAGATCCCCGGCGTAGCACGGCCTGGTAGACAAGCTCATCCCCTCGTATTAGGCCCAGTTCTTCCATCTCCTTGTGCGATGGGTGGCTCTGAAATGAGAACGCGCCAGTTTCTTAGCAACCAGCAGATCTGCACATACTTGAGCATGTGGCGTAGAAAAGGTGGCTAAGTGCACAGCTAAAGAGAAGGACGCCAATTCAGACTATGCTCCCTTGTAAGGCTTTTGTGATATATAATTCACAAAATAACGGGACATGTTCCATATGAATGACTCATCATAGCACATCATAGCATAGCCCACGCTGTGGCTTAAACTGCACAATATCATAGCCATACCTTGTTATGACACAGTCATATTTGGGAGAAGAACAGCACCTTCCCTACACAACAGGCCCCAGATAGATTAAAATTGAAAGGTATGGTGAAACAATTGGATCCACTGATAATGGAAAGTGTTAAACATGAATTCCCAACCTTTAATTTTAAACCTCCACACATCTAAGACAGTTTCTGGGGACCATGAAAAGGGGAAACATCGATGCGCTCTATCGAAGCTGTATTCAACACATAAGCATTCACATCCCTTTTTCCACTTGCAATATCATAACTTGCTTTAACTGCGATGAGGTCATTGATTTAATAGTAAGCGCAATGTCAACCTTATTGTACCAAATCAACTGAACGCACAACAGTGATGAATCTTAAGCATGTTGCATTGTTGTGTGCAAGTTTTCTTCAAGATTAGGCATAAACAAACATTGCGGAGAAGTAAACGAGGACTCTCGTATTATAGTGAAGACTTCCACTCAATTTGGTGCCCCTCCTAGCATCTACCATTAATGGCCAGCTGATCTAACTGATAATGTAGGTGGGTTACTTCTACAACAAGCGATTAAGTAAAAAAGAAAAAAAAAAGGACAGGATGTAAAGGCATACATAGCATCTAAAAAAGGCTCCAAAACTGTTGTGCTTGGAATAAAACATGCACAATAACCTGCTTGGCTGCACATCTTTTGTTATAAGCTGCTTGTGAATGACCTAGCGTTGCGATGGCAATAGGCCAAGCAGGCACACTGTAGCTGTTGACCAGTACCACCATGCCCCTGGGCTACTCTCACCTATGTTAGAAGCAAGGCTGAGCAGAGATATTAAGAAGGGTATCCTAAAACACAGATATTGTAACGCACTCTTCAATGAACTCATTTAATAGGCTAACGTAGGTAGGGCGAACTTGTGCCCGAGAATAATAACACAGCTAGATTGTCTCGAGGATTCACTTCTGCCTCTTCTTCTAAGTTCTTTTTTCCAACACGGTTCGTGCGCAGCTGTGTCCTGCAGGCTCGTGCGTCGCAAATCATCTAGAAGGCACAAGTATTTGCTAGCGCACGTAATTTAAAGTCACATTGTGTCATTGCCCCCCCCCCTTTCCGGAGTGCATCGTCCCGATGCTTGTGTCGAACTGGTTGCATGGCAGTCATTCACAAACCCTCGTCGGGGATGTCGTTAACGTCAAAGAATGTTGTATCTTTAGCGTTTCATTGCCTGTTGTGATATGGTTTCATCCTGACGACATGCACAGCTTCCGTGCGATGCCGCCGTCGGAATGAAATATACTGTCCCTCTGGCATAACTTCGTAGTTGAGCGAGCCGACGCGGCGGAGCACTCTGTACGGACCGAAATAGCGACGAAGCAGTTTTTCTGACAGGCCACGTATTCGTACAGGAATCCACACCCATACTCTGTCTCCTGGTGCGTACTGGACGTCTCTTCTTCGCAGATTGTATCGATGCGTGTCGGTTTTCTGCTATTGGAGAATGCGATATTGTGCCAGCTGTCTGGCTTCTTCTGCTCTTTGTATGTAGTCGTGAACGTCATAGTAATTCTCGGGCGTCTCGTCAATAGGTAACATTGCATCTAAAGGTGTCGTTACCGTCCGGCCAAAAACAAGTTGGAATGGCGTCATCCGTGTTGTCTCTTGCATAGCAGTGTATAAGGCGAGTGTTGCATAGGGTAATATTTTATCCCAAGTACGGTGTTCTATATCAACGTACATTGACAACATATCAGCCAGCGTTCTGTTCAGTCGTTCCGTAAGACCATTCGCTTGAGGATGATATGCCGTCGTTTTTCTATGACTGGTGTGCGTCAATTTCATAATACATTTCATCAGGTCGGCCGTAAATGCAGTCCCTCGGTCCGTGATCAACGCTTCTGGAGCTCCGTGCCGCAGTACGATGTTGGAGACGAAGAATTCGGCTACTTCAATGGCTGATCCTTTAACAAGAGTCGCTGTCTCGGCATATCTGGTTAAATAGTCGGTCGCAACTATTATCCACCGTTTTCCCGATGACGACGTAGGAAATGGGCCCAGTAAGTCCATTCCCACTTGGATGAATGGGGCTTCCGGTGGTTCTATTGGTTGAAGGAGACCTGCTGGTTTTAGCGGTGGCGTTTTAAGTCTTTGGCAGTCCCGGCAGGTTCTGACATAGTGTCGTACAGAGCTAAGCAACTTCGGCCAGTAGTATTTAGTGCGGATGCGTGCTAACGTTCTGCTTACTCCTAAGTGTCCAGCTGATGGATCGTTGTGGCAAGCTTCCAAAATCTCTGGTCGCAGAGGTGAAGGAACGACAAGCAGGAATGCCGCTGTATTGTTGTCAAAGTTCCTTTTATACAGAATGTTTCGTAGGACGAACGCTGACAAGCCGCGGACAAAAGATCGTGGAACATCGACAGACTGTCCTTGTAGGTACTTGATCAAAAGGAGTATCTCAGGGTCGGATCGCTACTGATGTGCCATCTCTGATGGTGTCACAGCTCCCAAGAAAATAAAATCTTCACCATCCTCAGTGGAAGCAGAAGCAGCAGGTTGAATCGGAGCACGTAACAAGCAGTCCGCATCACTGTGCTTGCGACCTGACTTGTACACAAGCGTGATATCATACTCCTGTAATCGCAAGCTTCATCGTGCAAGCCGTCCACATGGGTCCATTCGCCAGCCAGCATAGCGAATGATGGTCGCTTATAGCTCGAAAAAGCCTACCATATAAATACGGTCGAAACTTGCTGATAGCCCATACCACGGCAAGGCATTCTTTCTCGGTCGCTGAGTAGTTCACCTCAGCTTTCGAAAGAGTGCGACTGGCATACGCAATGACTCGTTCTTGTCCGTTTTGCCATTGGATGAGCACGGCCCCAAGACCTAAATTGCTTGCATCCGTGTGGATATCGGTTTCCGCTTCCTCGTCAAAATGCGCCAGAACAGGATGGCTTTGAAGGCACTTTCGTAGTTCATTGAAGGCATCCTCTTGTTCGGCAAGCCATACGAAAGGCATTTCCTCTTTTGTCAGCTGCGTCAGTGGTTCAGCAATTCGTGAAAATTTTTTAACGAACCGTCGATAATAGGTGCAGAGACCTAAAAACCGCCTAACAGCCTTTTTGTCAGTTGGCTTCGGAAATCTTGCTACGGCCTCAGTTTTTGCAGGGTCTGGGCGGACGCCTTCTGCACTGATGACATGGCCGAGAAAAAGGAGCTCACGGAAGCCGAAATGACATTTCTGCGGTTTTATCGTCAAGTCCGCTGATTTGATCGCAGTGAGCACGGCCCGGAGCCTTTCCAAATGTTGCTCAAAGGTAGCAGAGAAAACTACAACATCGTAGAGATAAACCAGGCATGACTGCCATTTAAGACCACAAAGCACTGTGTCCATCATCCGTTGGAATGTGGCGGGTGCTGAACAAAGGCCGAAAGGGAGTACCTTGAATTCGTATAAACCGTCCGGTGTCACAAACGCTGTCTTTTCGCGATCTCTTTCGTCAACTTCTATCTGCCAATACCCACTTTTAAGATCCAATGAGAAAAAATACCTGGCATTTCGCAGCCTATCCAGAGTGTGATCAATTCTTGGCAGAGGATAAACATCCCGTTTGGTGACGGCATTCAGCTTCCGATAATCAGCGCAGAAACGTAAGGTTTGGTCTTTTTTCTTCACGAGAACAACAGGTGATGCCCATGGACTTTATGAAGGCTGGACTAAATCGTCTTTGAGCATTTCTTTAACCTGATTACCAATAGCTTCTCTTTCTCTTGGTGACACTCAGTAGGGATGCTGGTGTGTTGGCCACACTGACTCGTCGACAATGATGCGATGTTTGGCGATAGGAGTGCGTCGAACCTTAGATGACGAGAAACATTCGGCGAATTCCTTTAAAAGACCCTCTATTTGCTCTTTTTCGCTTGGTAGTAGGCCTGGCTCGATGTCGATGGCTGCAAGGACAGACTCCACGTCTTTGAAATCAGATTCATTGGTTTCGAAAGTGCGCAGCTCCGTAACCTGGACGAAATCATTCAGACTGGCGATGACGGTACCTTTTGCAACGTGCTGCACCTCATTTCCAAAGTTTGTGAGTAGAACATTTGCACATCCGTCACGTAACTTAACAAGGCCTCGTGCCATGCAGATCCCTTTTTGGAGTAGTAAGGCAGTGTTGTTGTCAGCAAATCCTTCGAATTCACTGAATGCTTTGTTGTTTACTGCGACAGATGTGCTCGATCATGGCGGCACCATGACGCCATCATCTGCAATACAAAGGTCATATACGTTTTCTTCCGTTTCAAAGGTAGCAATCGCGTGCCTCGTCGAGAATGAGACAGAAGATTCTCGCAAGTTAATTACAACACCATTAGCTCGTAAGAAATCCATGCCGAAAATCAAGTCTCTTGAGCATTCCGGCAGCACAATAAAACTGGCGACGTATGTGAAACCCCGTATTCCAATTCTTGCTGTGCATATTCCAGTAGGGTCGATGAGGTGCCCCCCTGCTGTGCGAACTTGTGGTCCCTTCCAAGGAGTCAGCACTTTCTTTAGTGTTTTAGAAAGTCCGCCACTCATCACTGAATAATCTGCGCCGGTGTCTACCAGTCCGATGACTTCGTAGCCGTCAACGAACACACGTAAATCGGAAGCAACGTCACTATTGAAGCACCGATTTCTGAATCAGTCGTCGTTCAGAGTCAGCAATGGAGGTTTTTCTGCATTAGCGTCGACAGCGGCCTTGCCTCCACATGTCGCTGACTCTAGTTTTCCCGACGCGGGCTTGGGGAACGAGACCTTGGGGAGCTTGCTGAAGGTCGGGGCTAGGCGATCTATACTTCCCCGTTGTCGTTGCACGAGGTTGGTGTCGTTGGAAGCCACTTGAGGTTTGACGACCTGACAGGTATTCTTCAATTTCGAAGGGACGTTCACCATTTCGTGGTCTAGGTGCATTAAGGGGGGGACGCGGCACTTCGGGACCGAAAATCAGCCAAAAAATCGAGTTTTCGCGGACCTTCTTTTCGCGTTCCCGACATCATTGCGCACCTATTTACAAAATTTCATAGCCGAATACCATCAACTTTTATCGTTATTCAACTTTAAAAAACCGAAAATGGCCGTCCTGCCCTTTAAATTGAGGGCGAATAGCGCAGGTTTCGGCTCTACGATACGCGGGAACTACGCGCTCGATCGGCGCCATTTTGGTCTTGTTTGAAAGAACGCGTTTTCAGCTGTTTTTTTTATTCAGTAAGCAACATTGAGCGTTTCCCCGGCTCGAAAAATGGGGCCTCAAAGACGAAGAGCCGCGCTCACTGCCATTGGCTAAACGGCGCACGTGACTGAAATGGCGCTTTCCGGTTGGCTGGAAGCTCGCGGCTTGCGCCTGCATACGCGACCCGACGCCATTTTGAAAGGGTTACCCGTATGACGCCTCGAAATCGGCAGAGCACTCTGAAGCTTCTGATCGTATCGCCATGCCTGGAAACGCAAAAAAGTATCGGACCGTGCACGCATTTGGTCGCAGGAAACGCAAAGGTCGTGGGAGAAAGTCTACGAAGTCATCAGAGCCCTTGGTTGACTCCGACGAACGATGTGTCGACGCTCCGCGGCCGTTCAGCGATGGTGCGACCGAGCGTGTTGCCTCCGACGACGATGACGGTGAAGCGAACTCCGGACGACTACGAATCGATGCCAAGGTGGTGACAAACGCCGAAGTTGAAGAAAATCATGCCCGGGAGAAAGCGACGCTCGACCGGCTTTCATCGGCGCCAGCAACTGCACGGAAAATTGACTTTTTCACCGCGAGTTGTAGCGAGGCAACCGCACAGAACTCGGACCACGCTGCTCCTTATCTGTTTATGCATCTAGATATCCTAAACGCGATAATGGGTGCCTTGTGTTGCAAAACCTGCCACGGACCGGCTACGATCGTCAGAGGGGATCGGGACTACGGACTTGCCGTGAAAGTGCTAGTGCAGTGTGAAAGGTGCGGCGAGATCGCGAATGAATGGACTTCGCCCCGCGCGAACGGCACGAAAACGTGCAATCCGTTTGAAGTAAATCTTCTCGCTTCGAGGGCGATGGTGGCTACCGGCAACGGCCAAACGAAAATGAACGATATTTTCGCAACAATGGGCATCTCACACCGCGGTATGCACCACAAGACGTTTCAGCGGCATTTGAAGAACACGCTGGCACCCGCTGCAACGCGAGCGGCTGAGTCCGCTATGAGCGAATGTGCGGAAAAGGTTAGAACAATTTATGATGACTTGTGCTTCGGCCACCGGGGCAATATTGCCGTTAGCTACGACGGCACGTGGAAGACGCGAGGCCATTCTTCCCACATCGGCGTGGGCACAGTTATCGAATTATTTAGTGGCTACGTGTTGGACTACGTCGTTCTTTCCAACTTTTGCCTAGGCTGCGAGGTGGGCCCAAAGCCTAGTAGTGAGGGCTATCAAGAATGGAAGGCTAACCACAAATGCCAAAAAAATACGAACAGCAAAGCGGGGCAAATGGAAGTGGAGGCGGCTCTAATTCTATTTCAGAGGTCGCTTGAACGCCATGGCCTGCGCTACACAACTATGCTGTCTGATGGAGACTCTAGGACATTTTGCGCCATACAAGACGCCAAGGTGTATGGTTACATTGACGTGCAGAAGGAAGACTGTATTAATCATGTACAGAAACGGATGGGCACCGCATTGAGAAACCTGGTGCAGAAACAAAAGTGCGATGGGAAAAGAGGCCTTGGTGGGAAAGGCAGGCTCACAGGTGAGCTGATCACCAGGCTGAGCACATATTATGGCCGGGCTCTGAAATCGCATGAAGGTGACGTGGGCGAGATGCAAAAGGCTGTGATGGCCACATACCGCCACGTCACCTCCACTGATGAATGCTCGGAGCACAGTCTGTGCCCAGCTGGTGAAACTTCATGGTGTCGGCACAATGCCGCAAAAGCAAAGGGTGAGCCCGACCCCAGGCATGCCTACAATCTACCGAAAGACGTGGCAGAGGCATTACTACCGGTTTATACCCGGCTTTCGGAAAGAGCCCTGCTTCAGAGGTGCGAACGCGGCAAAACGCAGAACTCCAACGAGAGCCTACATTCGGTAATCTGGAGTTTGGCCCCCAAGGAGCACCATGCGTCCCTGTTCGCTGTTGAAGCAGCTGTTGCAGAAGCAGTGCTGCGCTTCAACACGGGCAATTTGAATTCTGCAACGGCAATCTTAGGTGAAATGGACATGAATGCGACAAGTACTGGTGCCAGGAGAGCGAGAGAAAAAGACCACCGTCGCAGCATTGTCTCCAACAAGAAAAGAACAGCCTCATTGGAACTCCGGAAGCTAGTGAAGAGGAGGCATGAGCACAGAATGCATTCAGACTATGCTTCTGGTGAGTTTTGAGGTTGTCTTGTTGCTTCTTCTACAATAAAAATGTGTGCCCACATTTTTTCTCGATTTCTCAAAACGACAATTTTCATGTGCTTCCCATTATGCCGGAGCAATATCTCTTGTTCTATCTGGGTTATCATTACGATTTCTTTTTTGTTTCGAAGATAAATGCAGGGAATGTGTCGTAAAGTAAGTTTTATTGTAATAATTTTTGGAGAAAATTCTCTGAATGGATCTTTTGTTTCAAGTGTAGATGGGGAAATTTTTCATGTCATATTCAACATCCCACAACTTTGCTTCGAAATAGCCCAGAACAATGATTTATACTTTATTGCACACTGTGAACATACCGAATTGGTTCTATAGGTTGCACATCAATATCCAAGTTACAGTTAATTAGCTAATTAGGCCTTAATTGAAAAAGTCGCAGTTCATTATATCTTTAAAACTAATTGTCACAGCAAAAAAAGAATTAGATTTTTGAAATCAGCAGTAAAATCTACATAGGCTCTCCAAATTTGACTGAGGTACTCGCAAAAATAAAAGAGTTTTTGGAAGGTGTAGCATCCCCCCTTAACAGGAAAACCACGTAGACCTGCCTGGCGGTAGTGGCACGTTTGGTAGAGATGACCAGGCTCCCCACAGTGGTAACACAGCAGTATCCTGTCGGGAGTGCGCCAGACATCGCTCTTCCTTAGTCTCCTCTCTGGCATTGGCTGCAGGGTGCTCGGCAGCATCGGGTACTGCATAGGTGTAGCCGCCGCGACGTCCGCACGTCCTGGAGGTCCTCGTAGTAGCACATCACCATACGTCACTCTCGTCTTCTGTTGTAGTGGCGGCCCTGGCTGTGCGTTGCTCGAAGATTCGCATACCACCTGCTTGACCTCCTCACGGATGACATCGGCCAGAGACGAAAGCATTGGAGCGTTCTGGTCAAGACGCTGCTTCTGCAGCTCTTCTCGCACAACAGACCACACCAGCTCGCGTAGTGCTTCCATGCCGTTACCGAAGGCTGGTGGCAACATGTCCAAGGAAGTGACGATCGCATCCCGGTTGTATAACCTTGCTCGCTGTTGTAGCGTTCTTTCCATTGTAGTCGCCTCGTAACGAAACTCGTCGACGGTGCGCGGCGGGCTTCGAATTAGTCCGGCAAAGAGTTCTTGCTTCACGCCTCGCATTAGATGGCGCAACTTTCTGTCTTCGCTCATACTTGAATCCGCTCGGCGGAATAAGCGAGACATGTCTTCTAGATACATGGCGACAGTTTCGTTATTTCGCTGATTTCTTGTCTGGAGCGCAGCTTCAGCTCTCTCTTTGCGGTCTGTGTTCGAGAAAGCAGCGAGCAGCTCCCGTCGAAAGTCATTCCATGACCAAAAGGTAGCTTCGTGGTTTTCATACCACGTTCAAGCGCTATCTTCCAGTGCGAAGTAAACAATTCCAAGTTTGCGCTCTTCCCCATATGTTAGCCTTTGCGACGCGTTCAAAGTGCTCAAGCCAGTCCTCTGCGTCCTCGTAGCTTTCGCCGTGGAAAGGCTTTGGTAGCATTGGCTGGTTTACTACAATGTTGGCTGGAGTGACCTGAGCGGTCATGTCGGTTGCGTACCCGTTCACAGTCGTTGATGTTCCAAGCGAAGTTGATAAAGGTGAAAATTCAGGACCCTCACGACGTAGGCGTCGACTGCAGCACTGATGAACAGGCGTCAGCTCGTTGGGTCGAAATCGCTGTGGTTCTGGACTGTGCTCCGTCACTCGAGAGGGGCTTGGCATCATACCCAGCACCTCCACAAAATTTGTAACGCACTCTTCAATGAACTCGTTTAATAGGCTAACGTAGGTAGGGCGAACTTGTGCCCGAGAATAATAACACAGCTAGATTGTCTCGAGGATTCACGTCTGCCTCTTCTTCTAGGTTCTTCTTTTTTCCAACACGGTTCGCGCGCAGCTGGGTCACGCAGGCTCGTGCGTCGCAAATCATCTAGAAGGCACAAGTATTTGCTAGCGCGCGTAATTTAAAGTCACATTGTGTCAAAGTAGAGTTAAATCTTGATAGAACGATTCCCCAGGGACCGCTAAAAATCATTTGTCATTTAGAAAAGTTGCTGTAGTGAAAGTATCAAAAATTAGCACAAAAATCAAAACGCAAACACGCGAGTCGCCTATCTAAGCTGTGTATACATTTGCGACCGTGTTATGCTGCTATGCTGCTCGAATAAACACGAAAAACCAAACACGAAATTTATTTATTTATTTATTTACAGAGTACCTACATCGCCATATAGGCATTACGTGGGGGGGGGGAGGAACAAAAAAACAGCCAGTACAAAGGAATTCGTAGCAAAATACATAAAAATAACGATGAAAAAAGAACCACCGCCACATTTATCAGAACATAATAGTGCATCACAAAATACATTTTCATACACACAGACCATACATAATGCAAGAAGAATTTCACAGCATAGAAAAAAATAAATCATTATTTGTTATATTAACCAAGTCGTCACTTAAGCTGTTTCACTCTCTTATTGTTTTTGGAAAGAATGAGTGGAAAAAAGTATTGGATCTGCATTTGAAGGTAGATATCTTTTTGCTATTGTCACAGCGAGTGGATGTGTAGGGGGATTGAACAAGGTAGCTATGGTGATTGATTCCTGTGTTAGAGTAGTATATCTGGTGCAACAGTTTAAGCCGTAGTTTCTGTCTACGTACACGTAGCAGATCCCATCCCAAAGTGGCCTTCATTTGTGAAACGCTGGCGTAGGGGCTATAATTATTTAAAACAAACCTTGCCACTTGGTTATGAAGTTTTTCTATTTTATTTATAAGATAGTCTTGGTGGGGGTCCCATACTATGCATGCATAATCAAGTATGAACCTGACCTGCAAAAAATATAAAGTTTCCTTGATTTCGCGCATCGCCTGTTTGAAATTCCTTCGAATAAAGTATAACATCCTACTAGCTTTTGCTAATGCCGTGTAAACGTGTTTGTTCCATGTAAACGATTCAGTAAAATGAACACCGAGATACTTATAATTGCAGTGTGTGTTAATAAGTACGCCATAGATGTTATATTGATGAAATTATTTAGATATTTTCCTTGAGAAGCTTTTCCTTGCAACACTTTTTAATATTTAAATTCATTTTCCATTCTTTACACCAGTCCGCTATGTGATCTAGGTCAGTTTGCAAAACGCAAGTATCAGATTCAGTCGTGATTTCTCTGTCTATGACGCAATCGTCAGCAAATAATTTTATGGGTGATGTAATGTTTTCAACTATGTTGTTTATGTAGATTAGGAACAGTAAGGGTCCTAAAACGCTCCCTTGGGGAACGCCCAAAGTTACTGCTATGGATGAAGATTTGACATTATTTAAGACAACGGACTGGGTTCTACCATTCAAATAATTACGTATCCACTTTTGAACCTTTTTATTTATGCCCAATGCAGCAAGCCTTACATCCAAGAGCTTATGGAACACAGTGTCAAATGCTTTTTGGAAATCTATAAACAACGCGTCTACACGACTATTGTTATCAATAGCTTTGGATACGAAATGCTGAAATTCTATTAGTTGTGTGTTACAGGAATAACCTTTTCGAAAACCTTTTCTAAATATTACGGAATCAGAGCAAGTTTATTTAAGAAAAAGCATGATCTATCCTAACGTGGATACCTCGATTGCTGAAGGACGAACTCTTAAGTGTGCGCATCCTCCTTACACGATACGAAGTGTCAGCATTAAATTCCGATTTTTCATGTCGGTCCATGAGCGCTGTTTCAACATCATCTTTGCTTTCGTTACTGTTTCCTGATCATGACAAATGATATGGATCTTATCGATTGTCAGCTAAGCTCACGTGCATGCTTCGTCGTCGCACTGTGTGTAGAGTTCGAGCAATACACGGGCAATCATAAGCGACTTCATACCATAGGTCACTCGGGTTGAGCATTCCTTTTGTGCTGCTTTTGGAGCTCTTGAACGTTATAATGCGATCCACAATGCTAGAAAACACGCGTGAAACAAGTGCGCAGGTCAACCTGTTTGACGAAAACAAAGATAACGGAGCGAAGCCTGACGCGAAAAACTTGTACCAGGCGATGGTGATGGCAATAGGGCTCTCGCACATTTTAACAAGGTGGGAAGATAGAAACACGCGGGCGTTCTGATGATGATAATAGTGGCACGGATGGATCTGGGCATTATTTCTACAGCCGCGAGTAACATTTTAAAATCACTATTCGTTATTTTGAAGTATTGGGGGGTAGATAGAAGGGAGATAAAAGTTGATACATTATTTTAAAACATTTGGGATTCTGAAATTTGCAGTAGTGAAATATTCTTACATTATACCAATGGACATTTGGAGGAAGATTTCTAAAAAATTTGTTAATCTGAGAAAATCGTTATACTGAGGTTTGTTATAACAAGATTTGACTGTACCAGTGATGGGAGCCTAAAATACAAATAATTAGATAACATTTCTATTTGACATAACAGGATATTCCAGATATAGTTCTGCAAAAAGATGAAAATATTCTGAAATACAAATACAGGAGTATACATACCTAAACAAATTTTTCCATTATTGAATGCTCATGCCCTGCTAAGACATTTATTAAGCATAGAACGTAACGTGAATACTGTCAATAATTTTGCAAGGTAATGAAAATTGCAAGCTAAGCATATCTCTCGGATCACTGAAGAGCACCAGTTAGCAATTAAAAAATGTGCATTTATTTTGCACACAAGGCCTGTTTGGCTCAGAAGACTGCTGCATCAATTGCACATGAGCAATACCTAGGCTTGCGTGAATGGTGACTTTTAGGTTCAAAGCGAATTCGAAGCGAATAGTCATTTTGGTCGATCGAAATTGAATTCCAATAGCACATATCACATATTATAAAGATAAATGGGCATATTTATCATGACCAGCGAATTCGAAGCGAATAGTCATTTTGGTCGATCGAAATTGAATTCCAATAGCACATATCACATATTATAAAGATAAATGGGCATATTTATCATGACCTAGCTAACCTGCACAGTGCTTTTCAAGAATTGAAGCAAGGTCTGTGCAAATGTCATTTTTTGGTTTCAATGAAAGTGGAAACAACTTTGAATAAGCAGGATTTGACTTTTGGCAGAATGCAAGTTATAGCCCCTAAAATATGTTACATTTTAAAAAATTTACTATACTTGGAGCATAAAAGCTGGTATAACACGCCCTTAAAAAGTGATCAATCGATGTCAGGGTAGTATGTTCATTTAACTTTGAAGTTTGGCTTCATGGAATTGTGAATATCTTCTCGATAGGGTGCTTTCAAGGCTTAACACTCCTTCACAGCAGTGAAACTCACCGTTACAGGGGATTCACCATCATCCTCATCAGCCTGACTACGTCCACAGCAGGGCAAAGGTCTCTCCATGATCACATTGCATACGGACTAATACAGTCGAATCTCATTAGTTCGAACACGCTTAATTCAAACTTCTGGTTAATTCGAACTCACAATGAGGTCCCGTCAACGCTATGTGTATTCCAATGGGCGAAAATGTCCGGTAATTCGAGCGCGCAAGCACTTGCGACAATTAATTCGAACATACCGCACTCCGAAAATGCTCTCAGCACCGCGCCCATCCCCGCGCCGACACCTGCTGCTGCGCTTGAAAGAAAGGAAAAGGAAATAAAAAGCTGCAGTAGAATGTTTGCTCTCTCTCAAATGCCGATCTGCGACAAGCCCGTGCCACGCTTCTCCCTTTTCCGTCCCTGCCACGCAAAGACCCTTTTCCTTCCAATGCCGCGCACGGAGAAAAGAAAAAAAAAGGAAAGCTTTAGCTGGGTTGAATGAATGTGTGGTTGAAGGAGAGGAAAAAGGCACTATCCTCTGCAGCCCTTGCCCCTTGCCTGCCCGTTGAGAGGGGTCTCTCACGCGCCGGTGCCATGCTTTCCCCCTTTTCATCCCTGCCACGTAACCCTTTTCCTTTCAACGACGTGTGTGAAGAGAGCAAAAAAAAAAAAAAAAGCTGCCGTGGAGTTGTGGTTTTTTCTCAAACGCCGATTGCTTCTCTCCATGTGGAGACGCTCGTCCTTTCTTGTCACGTGCTGGCCATGCTGCGGCTGTGTAGCGGAGGCTCTCCGCTATGCAGTCGTTGTTCTCATCGTTTTTAGAGAATGTCAGCGCTGGACATTTCTGCGCGCAACTTCTCTTCCCAGGAGAATGCTGAAGTCGAAGTAGAAATTCTTTGCAAGCTGTGTGTGAAATTGATTGACTCGCTGCAAGGCAAACGTGTGCAAACGCGCATCACCGATTACTTCAATTTATGACATATGTCCTGTGATTTGTGAATAAATGTAAGTCTTCTAAAACTTCCCCCTCGTGTGTTAGCTCAATGCACATGTGCCACTGCATAGAGAGCCCTCCGTTTATTTAGCTTTCATTAATTTGAACTTCTTTCAATTCAAATAAATTTTTGGGCCCCTTCGAGTTCGAATTATCGAGATTCAACAGTACATATATTTCCGATGCTTTGAAATTTTTAATAATTCAAATTCAGATAGAAGTGAATTCAAATACTGTAATATTCGTTTGAATATTTGAAGCATTTGAATATTCACACAAGCTTCACACTAGTAGTACCTAGAGTAGGGTTCCTCCAAGAAAGCCTCGATTCAATGTAAACAGAAAACTTGCAAACGAGAACAATCTATGTACCGCTGTAGGCGAGTACTAGTTAAGGTTCTTAACTGGATATGTCTTCTCGGGTCATCTAGGTGCCAGAACCCTTTTACTCTCATGCAGACCATTCTGTGCGTTTGGGGAACACTCTGCTGTCGCCCCCGTGTTACCCACAGGCCTTAGTAAAAAGAAGTCTTTCAGTCACAATTTGGAAATACTTGACGTCATTTCCAAACGAAATAAAGATAAGTAACAACACATTCATGTCCTCCACAGTATTATGACACAGAAAATACATCGTAAAAGTATTTCACTACTGAGATGCAGATACATTCATCAAATGTATCTCAATACAGAAATACAGATACTCAATAGTATCTCTGAGATACTGCCGAGCCCTTGTTAGTAGAACCCTGATTATACGACTTTGGCGGGGTCACGTGAAACCATCATATAATAAAAAAACTAAGATTATAGGCAGTAACATTCAGCCTTACCCAAAAAATGGGTACAGATCGCCTGAATAAGCCCACGGCACAACCTTGTGCCTCGGCAAGGAAGGTAGAATAAATTATCCTTGCCAGTGGCAGTTATTGGCAGCACTACTTAGTTGAAGGAAATGCGAACGAATCTTTATTCTTAACCTTAAAAAACAAATCAAATCCAATGCGCATATTTTGACCAATAAATAAGGTCTGAAAATTGCCTAAGCTTAAAGATGAAACAGGAACTGTGGCATTACAAACAGCCTCCCATCAGAAGAGTTGGACAGTGTCATCACTATCACATAATGGAAAGTTTTTGTACAACGCCTTCGTGTGCAACTGAGCTGTGGGCGTTCTATTTTTTGCCTTGTCAAGTGCAACTAGTGATGTCCCACTTATTATGAATGTTGCCGTCAAGTGAAAGCAATTTCACATGGTGAAAAGAGCTGCGTCGCGCCCTTATGCGTGCGCAAGCCTGTGATTGTGACAAAAGGCAAGAGATCAGCAGTATGTCAACCAGGAAAAGTTTCTATGAACTGAAAACGTCAAAATATATCAGCTTTTCGGCTGGCTGAAGCTAGTCTTTGTGGATAGAGATTGACAAATTAACGACACCGGATGCATATGCACGCGATCGAGGTATGTGTAGAAGCGCATAAACTTACAGGAGAATAAATTTTCCATTCTAAGACATCTTGTCTCATTCTCTACTTTTTCAATCGTCAACCTTCGGGAACGCAAGGTCATAGTTTGCACTCATGAATCTTTGGTGGACGTTTGATTCCAGTAAAGGCATTTGTTTTTTTGTTTTTTACAAAATCTGAAAGTTGTGCAAGATGCAAGGGTCGACGTAAAACTGCGGCATATAATGAAGGTTGTTAACACATTATTTTTATGGGAATTTTGCCGGGACCAAACCAACTTGTCGTAAAATGTGGGTTGTCGCAAAATTGGGGACGCATAATCGAAGTTACACTGTATATCGGCCTTTCAGCCATGTGACGTCAACTTGCTTTTAACATAATGTGAAAATATATGAGCGCAAAAGTGCTTCCTTCAAGTGCTTCCTTCCTTCTATCTTGTGCGCTCATATATTTCCACATTGTGTTGTACCAAATGGCCCAGCATTCACTTTATTCAACTTTATTGCTTTTAACACTCTGCCATGATGTTGCTTACAAAGAATGTGGCTTGAGGGTGCAGTGACCTAGTAACCGAAACTGTAATCAAAACATCCATGGAAGTGGATGTTAGGACTGGGTTCAGCCTTATTTTGGCTACTCACAAATGACCGAACAGTTCCTTGCACGAAAAGAAAGCCTTTGCCTAAAAAAATACGAACGCAGCAACAAAGACGTTTCCCTTTCGTGATTCCATGCAAGTGATCATTATATTAAAACAGTAAACATCGTCCGTACTTTCTGGTGGAATGTGCACTCAAACAAGAAGTTTTGTGTCTTACAAAAGCAGAACGGCACTTTGCTTTTGCTCTACAAATGGCCACAGACTCGGCTTTGTCTTCGCTTACACTCGAACACACAGCTTTGCTTGCGGGCCATTTTGCTTTTCCGAGCTTCACCAAAGAAAAATTGCAAAGCCACCTATATAGGCAACAAATGAGAATTATGCATTAAACCTACTGAGCTGGTCAGATTTCCTGCTAAAATTGACAATGTAAGCATGGTCAGAAGAGACGGAATTTAAAAGCGCACGGATTTCTCACCTCTACATCAGCGTGGGTCACCTCCGTCCACTGCTTCAGCATCGAGTTCACTTTGCTGGGAAAATGACGGGCCAGCTGAGAAGGAACTTGCACCACGCCCTTTTCTGCGCAGTGTAGGGGCATGAGTTTGGTAAATGGAACACTACAAGCAGTCCACATTACGAATAAAGCGGGAGGAAAGGTGAGAATAAAGGTAGGACACTGGACAATGCACAAGAAAATGCCACAACATAGAGCGACAGCTTAACACAGTGCTAATTTCATTTACCTAGTCCCTGATGCTGGGCTACAAACTGGGCAGCTTCTCTTTGCTTTTCAAATCAAGCAGGTTTTCATCTATAAATTTTCTGCATGCTTATTAGTTAAACAGAGCTGTTATTCATAGAGTGCACAACAGTTAAGATAAATTCTCACTTAAGACGAACAACATGGGAATGTTTGTTTGGTTTCCTGCAGACACAATAGAAAAAAAAATCTGCTTAAGTGGGGATGCGGGTCTTAGAAACGATCAAAAATAATAAAAAATATTGACTTTTTGCAAAGCTTATTTTCGGGGCGTTTGTACTTTTGAGCACCTACTCTCAAATTGCTAATGCTGAACTGGGTCAGGAAACGCGATAAAATCTGCTTTGAATGCACCCCGGTCGCACTAAAATGCCCCCAAAAAGACGAAATTTGTTCGAACTTCCCACGCGCGCCATGTGCGTTGCAGCAGACTGAGCGCCGCCATCTTGAGCTTCATCTGAAGCTGTTTTCTTTGTGCACATTTTGCACCATCTCAAAATGGTGTCGCTCAAGTGGAACGGCTGCCTTCAGGGGTTTTTCAAAGCTCATTTTTAGATGACTGATTGGTTTTCGCACAGTGCGCCTTTCCGAGTCTCCCATAGGCTGGCGTGACCGATGGGTGATTTTTTTTTCTTTGTGTTGCGCTCGCCGCCGTGGCTGTCCATTTGTGAGCGTCTGCTTTTACGGTCGTGCGTCTTTCTTGGCGCACCGTGTTTCCGCTTTGCGCCAGTACTTTTTTACCGCGATCGGGATGTCTGAAGACTCTCGTCTGAAACAGTTGGCGCGACGAGGTTTCGGAAGCTGTAAAAATAGCCTTGGAACAAGAAGGCGCTGCCCACAAGTGCCCTATGGCAGCTAGTTGCAGTCGTGATCGAACCTGTTGGGTTCGCCAGAAACCTTAAAGGGCCACTTACCAGGCCCCATACCAAATTTTAGTTAGACAGTAGAAGTTGTCGGATGTCCGATGAGGAACATTTTTCCACAAAAATATTTTGATTCGGTTGATCAAAAGCAGAGAAAACAGGTTTTTCGAAGCTGCACGAAACGAGGATGAGAGGAGGCTAGCTCGAAACCCTTGCCCCTTCTCCACGTAGCCTTCGCAAGCAAAATCTCTTCCCCGCCCTCTCCGGCATGTGACCAAGAGGTGATGTGCACACCAACGTTACTTGAACCAGGTCAGTTTCGCAGCTCCCCGCGCGCGCCGGCACAAGCGGCTGACGCGTGAACTAACGGCGCTGCTGTTCCGTCTTGCTTCACATACCACGCCGCGCGACGCGCGTGTTGCCGCTTAGACACGACAGCACGTTTTCGGCGCTCGGTTGCTTCTTCGCGCCATTATTCAGTGAACTGGCGTTGCTTACGAAAGAGTTCTAACATGTGACAAGAGCACCAATAAACAATGCCTCATTTTTGTGCCCCGGGCCGCAAAAGCGGCTACGGAAATGACATTGATCATCATTTCTTTGAACCACCCTGTGATCGCGATGAGTTTAAAAAAAGCCACCCGCATGTTCCCGCGGAAAGAAGTCGAGTAAATGCGTCGCAGAGTGAGGGGGGTGGGGGTATCGCATGCGTGGTGTGTTGCGTAATTTGGTATTGTTGCTTCATCTTATTTACGGAATGATGAAAAAGCGCGTCCTTCAAGAAGTGTTTGGAGGCTGATGTTGGGTTGTGCCCCACTACTGGTTGAAGGTACTGTTGCTTCCAGCGCATCTACTCGAGTCAAGCAAAGCGTAGCCAGAAATTTTTTTCGAGGGGGAATGGGGCGGGGGGCACCTGCTTCATTTCGGGCAAGGCACCCCCTTGAAATGGTCATTTGTTATTCTCTATGCTATCCCGAAAAAAATTTTCAGTGGGGGGGGGGGGGGGGGGGCATGGGCCCGGTGTGCTACCTCCTGGCTATGTCTGGCATGGACACAAACTGCACTCTGCGTAACGAACCGGAAACGGTTGGACATGCTGTGAGTGAGTGCTGGGATCCGATAAGATGTGGTACAAAAGACCCTGAAGAAATATCTGCCGATAACACCTCATGGCATACGTTATATTTCAATACAGAATGAGGGTGGTGTTCCATATAATATGACACAATTACTGGGCCTTTACAGTCTCTGGATAAAACGCATGACCGTGAGCCACATGGATCCTAAAGCAAAATTGGCACGGGAAACTTCATTGAATGCGTAATATGTGCGCAAGATAGATCGAACGTTTATATAGCCTCAAAATCGTATGCAGGTGTTTGATGAATTGGTGAAAATGAACCGTTCTTAAACCGTCAAAGTGGTGCGAGTCGACCAATATGGTTTTTATGAATATGTATTTATTTATTTCTCAATAAAAAGGTTCTAAAAAGAACACGCGTGCCTGTGTAGTAGAACTCCTGCTCTCCCCGCAAACTGCCCGGGTTCGACCCCCCCTCAGACCCAGAACTTTTTATATTTGCATCTTGCTCAATTTTTCAGTCGCGCCCAAGATCATTATTTTTCGCTCACAACCAACGAAACCGACGCCGACGCGAGAATTTCTGCGAAACGAACTCTTTAATGCTGTCGCATTAAAAATGGGCAAAGATGCTGTGCCGCAAGGATGGGCGGCTACCTCACAAGTCCGCTATATGTGAGTGACATTTTGAGGCGGGCGATGATGTCAAATATCATAAGTACATTATAAATGAGAAATGAAATACTTCCACCTCGAGGAAAATGGGCGCTAGTGCCAAAGACATTGCCTCGATTTTTTCCCGGTCTGCCAGAGTGCATATCGAAGGCACATGTGACGACAAGAACAAGGAGGTCACCCACAAACACAAACACGTGCTAGGGATGAGCTCATGCCAGAAAATGAAATAGGGAAGTCATGGTCATGGAGTCGGTCGAGTGATTTTAGCGACGACGCATTTCCGGGCAGATCAGACGTCTCGTCAGCTACACCGTTCGCGCTCAATGAAGCGATGAACTTCTCGTTGCCTTCCGCGTGCAGGAGCCAAAAATTAATCGATGATGCCGTGTGAGGGATGACGTGCGGTGTTCTTCTGCTGCAGAAATCTTGCACCAAGAGCTGCTACTACAAAAAACTGTTATTGTGGAACGAGGTGGTAGCTCTAGATTGTGCCCACAACTATTAGTGTTCATAGTAAACACTGTACAGTATTTACAAAGCGGCCTGCTAGCTTTCTCTGCCTGTCCTACGGAGGCCACTGCTAGCCAGAAAGCCTTCAAAGGTGGTGAAAACCAGGAAACAAAAGGTCCGCAACCTCTCGAAGAGGTTTGCCCGTGCGGCTGCCTCAAAAAGGAAGAAACATAAGGAGATCCTGGCTCTTGAGCGAAAGCTTTCCGCAGTTTTGAATGAGGGAATCGAAAATGCCCTTGCTGAGCTTCCTCATTTGCTAAGGCTTTCATTTATGACATCACTAATGTAACGAGTGTTCGGCAATAACCCAGCAAAATTATTCGAGAAAGATCGGTAATACTTTAGCCATCTTTCGCGCGAGAATTGGCATGATAACTACAAATTTTTAATGCCCTCATGAGAGAATTCTCTCGCGAGAAAGATGGCTGATAACTACACAATATAAAAAAATGCCACCTTGAGCAAACTGTATTTCTAAAAAGTGTTTTCATTATAGCGCAGTGGACATTTGGCTGGGAAATTTTGCAGGCCGACGAACACTGGAAAGAACGTGAAAGATGCACAGCTGATTACAAAATAAACTACGCTTAAGATGAGCCACCAATATAGAAGGACGATCGCATACTAACAACTCGTCCTGTGTACTTCTATTCAGGCATCTTGTGTTTCGAGCACTCTATTTTTATAATGTATTGCGAACTAGCGCCCAACCCAAGCTTCTCGGGCACATCCAATTCTGCCCGAAAACAGCGTTCCGGGCACTGTTTGTAAATAAATAATTAAAGAAATAAATAATAATTACTTTCCCGATTGGAAAGGCTCCTGACATTTAGTGGTGATTATGAAACAGATGTTTTACAAATTTTCGTTTTTGAAGTAGTTGAGTTTACCGCTCAAGTGTCAATGGCGAATCTCGGTTATCACGACTGACGACAGCTGCGACGAGAATGCGAATCACCCGCGTTGCAGCAGACGACGAGCGCGGCTTGAAGCAAAATGGCACAGCAGCGCCACTAGTTTTCGCGTCGGCCACCACGGCCACTTCAGAGAGCGCGCGCCTACGGGGAGCTCCGAAACTGACCTGGTTCTAGTAACGTTGGTGCACACGACGTGCCCAAACAAGTCCCCCCGAGCACGCAAGCAGCGTTGCTTTGTTGACCAGCGTTATTTTGAGGTCTTCTGCCTGTTTCTGCGGGATGGTTTGGAAACACTGGCTTAGACGCGGTAGAATAGATGAGCACAATGAATGCGCAAACGCGTAGGAGCGTTCCATGGCGGTTGTCTGCTCAATGCGCTGACCGCGGGGACAAGAATGCATGCGAAAACCTGGCACATTAGCCCCGCATCTCGTAGCATTTCACGGGAAAAAATGAAAGAAACACGAGCCCAATTTTTTATTGCGTCCCATTATTTATTTCAAGTTTTATAATTCTCTTAAAGCAATAAATACATAAACTATGCATGTCACGTTAAATAATTTTTGCCATGTCACGTGGTATACTGTTGACAACGTCAGAGCAGAGTCGTCTACAAAGAGGACAAACGTCATTGCATTGCCGTGTAGGTAGGGCCATTCCTACGCCCACGTCATGCCCTCATTCTTTACGCGTGCGCCGGCAGACGGGAGGGGAAGCAGCGTTAATCTTGAAAGTTGACCCATTTCCGCAGCACGTAGCGTTGCAAATTTCGGCAGAAGTGATGTCTACGCATTGCGCTTGTCAGCTCAAAATTGTCAAACCTGGTGAATGGCCCTTTAACGACGCTGTCTACTGACGACGCCGTGGAACCTAGTTCGACGAGCGATACACTTAGGATTGATGCTGCATACTACTCAATGGCGGAGCAGGTGCAGCGAGTTGAGAAATCGGTGCAAACAAAAACGGTTTTGTTGGAAAAGTCGGCTACCCGAAAGTTCGTCTTCTTCGGAGTCAGTGCTTATAGCCTTCGCCATCCGATTTTCGGCAGCGCCTACACAGCCAACGAGCTCAGAATTGATGCGAGCACTGATAACCCTGTCGTCAGTGAACAGCGACAGTATGACGTGTAGCTAAAATTGAGGTAGACATCATCGCGGGCAAGCGCAATGCCGAGCAAAAGAAAATAGGAGACTTTTTTTGGGCCGACGTGTTGACCACCGAGGTAGCACCGGCCACATAGATTTTTTCTTTATATATACGGCTCTTTTCAGAGCCACCTAAACAATGCATTTACAAGATTGAAACAAGAATTTTGAACTACAGCGGTGACCCTCTCTGTCAGCAAAAAATATCTTTAAAAAGGGGCATTTTTGCGGGAATTCGTCTTTACGGATGGATGCCTGATTTTCCAGACATTTTCATGGTCCCTTGAGAGTCCGGAACACAGCAACTTATTACCCAAGGCAGAATGCTACTTAACAACTAGTCGTTAGAGCCTCATACCCCACAGCTTTTCCACAACCCCTCAACAGCTTGTCATAGTGGAGTTCGGATAATGCTTTCCACATTAGAAAATTTTTTTAGAAATGATTCCAAGGGTGGAGAATAAAGCACATTTTATTTTGTTTTGCAGGGGAATAAATGGGAAACATATGTATAAAATTTGTGGTAAAAGTTTCTGATAGAAAATTTTGCAGTGCATTTTGAAATTTAAATGCGATTTTCTCAACTTCAGATTTTTTGCCAACCTGACTAGCCTAACGGAACATTTCATTATTTTTTTTGTGAAGCAATTTTTTTTTAATTTTATACCATTGAACTCATAAGAAACAGGACTTTGGAGCTATGCTATTTTTTGTGGCTAAGAGGGACATATGAAATGTTATGAACAATAATCTGAGCTAATTAAATTTCATAATTGTTGAGCATCAATGCAAATGAGCGTTCTTGTATGACGATGTATCTCAGTGACAATATAAATAGCATAGCTTTACATGGCAGGTTTAAGGCTACAGCTGCATCCTAAACAGAACATAAGAATATTGAGGAAAAGTATCTTAACAACCTGTAAGAATTTATACAATTACACTTCACTTATGTTCCCACTATTTGATAACTAGTTGGTGTACATTAAAGCTAATTATATTTTTGAAAAGAGGAGGAAGAAATACATATACACACCTAATTTCATTACAGTATCTCCAATAATAAAAATTTTCATTTCAAGACCAGCCTCTCCCCTTAAGACGAACCGCGTAACAGGCCTCTTCTGTTAGGACCAACTATCGCTGCGAGAGAGGATAACAGTGATTCTGTGCAGAGAACACTATAGTCTTTATGGGGGGGGCATTCAAAATAAGAGAAAACGAAACAAAAAAAAAACGCTCCTGGTGCAAGGACTTGAAGCAAACCGAAAGCGAATTGCAATGTGGAGGGGGACAGCCAGATAAGTGGAAAAGAAAAGTCAGCGCATAAAGCTGGTATCTCCCTCATGCCTAGCCCGGAGGTGGAGAAAGGGCCGGATTTATTAGCAAAGAAAGCAATAAAAAACGTTCATCCTTTTGAGTTCTCTTCATGTTCTTCAGTTCTTCAAAAGGAGTACAATGAAGAACAGAAGAACACAAGAGCTTGGCTAGAGCAGAGAATGCTAAGGAAGGGAAGCAAAAAGAAGCCAAATGATAGTGAAAATGAGAGCAAAGGTTGTGTGTTCATTATAATCACATGAAACGGAAACCACATATGCCAAACTAGCACTTCCATCAGAGGAGTTGGATGACTTATCATGGCCATCGCACAATGGCGGCTGAGCACATTTTGTGGTCAGTTTCCGTTGTTTTGCACAAAGCCTGTGTGTATCGTATCTGTTCCCAGTGAAATGCAGCAAATAGTGATGCGCCATTTTTATTATGAAAGTGCACAACAAAGGAAGGTCATTTTGCACACTAAATATAGCTGCATCCTGTCTTTTTTGTGTGCCCGAGGCTTGCGATTGTGAGTAGCTTAAACAGGGATCTTCAGCTGCATGCCGTTACTGAAAAGTTACTGGGGGCTGAAAATAACAGAAAATATCCAAACCTCAAAGAAAAGCTTGCAGACTTTCATAAGCAACTTGGTGGAACTTAGCTTTGTCAAGATACCTGTATGCATTGGAGGCGCATCTAAAAGTGACAGCAAAGCCAGTAAAACAACCTTTGAGAAGGTGAACAGCCAGAAGGATAAATTTTTCATTATTTGAAAGAAAATTGTGCTTGTCTCTCCCTTTTGCTCCTTTTCTAATCGTGGATATAGGGTTATGCTACAGTTTTGTTGTTGAAATGTGGTAGCAATTTATTCATAAGCATATATTATGCATATTTATTATAAAGCATATATAGGCTTATTTATTATGAACTCACAAATTCAAGTACTCGTTAAATTCATCTAAATACTCTTCTCGAAAGCATAAATTTATCCAGCTGAGCCAAATAAATGCTTTTTTTCTTGTTCCTTTCTTCCCCATTGTAAGTATACTTCATTCATCATTTTAAAGCAACATATTTGAATGTATTTGGCATGTTAGCATTTGGTTTTTGGGGGCACTTCTGATAAGACAAACTCCTGATAAGACAAACAATTTATCGTAGTTCCTCGGAACTCGTCATAAAGAGAGTCTACTGTACTGACAAATGCTTTAGATTTTCAAGGGTACAAACTATTTTCATTGTATAATGCTCACTTGCCGAGCCCTATTGTTCTTAAAAAATGTCACATGTTGCCGCAAGTGTTACACATATAACAAGCAGAACTACTAGCATTACCAACGTTGGCGAAAAATCTCTGTCCCAATAAGTGCTAATGGGTAATACAGTAAAACCCTGTTGATTCGAAATCTGTCATTTTGAAATCCCACTTAATTCAAAATATTTCTGCGGTTCAGTATTTTCCAATCTAAGTTTGAACAGTATTTGAAGCAGAGGTCAGCACCAGTCCAGTTAATTAAAAAAATTTTAAGTGTCATGTGCCCACTCCTGATTCCGATTTGGCCACAAATGCACGGAAACGACGGCCTTTATGAGCCACAAGGTAATGCAATGTAGCGATACTAATGCGTTGCAGCTGAAGCACCCCAGCTCCGCTACTACAACGCAAAAAGTGTCCATTCATTGTACACTGACATCTCAAACCGTTCAAAAATGTATAACGCATATTAGTGTCATGTTACTACAGTGTATGCTATCGAACATTTTAGCAATTGCATAATACGTGGCTTATGAATTCTTTTCGTTTATTTTGTGTTCTTTTCAAATACCTATTGTATAGTCCCCCTCACATAATGCTGCAACTTGGAGCCTGTGAGGTATTTGTAAATAAATAAATAAATAAATAAATAAAAAAGTCTCGTGGTCAACCAAAACGTGCGCCTACCAAAACAAGACGTGCTTCACTGCAACACAGCAGGAACACGCGGGCAGCATATTGCACGTTTCTCGCTACGTCATCGCATCATAATTTACCCATTTCTTCTCGGATTGCAAAGAGATTTAATAAAGGACAGTTTGGCAGAATTTGCGATGTATGCAAACGTCCGATTGCCAGTTGCTCCAGCAATTTGCGCACCTGCACTGGTGATGGTGTTCTTGCTTGCAACGCCTACTTCCAAGACCAAGTTCGATAGCTTCAATGATCATGTTTTCCAGACAAAAAAGATATAGCGAATTTCATCACATTGGCCAATATTAAATTCTGATTGATTCATTCATATGTGGGGTTTGATGTGCCAAAACCACCATATGATTATGAGACGCCGTAGTGGGGGACTCCGGAAATTTCGACCACCTGGGGTTCTTCAACGTGCACCCAAATCTGAGCACACGGGC
Organism: Rhipicephalus annulatus; assembly: GCA_013436015.1. Taxonomy (NCBI): domain Eukaryota; kingdom Metazoa; phylum Arthropoda; class Arachnida; order Ixodida; family Ixodidae; genus Rhipicephalus; species Rhipicephalus annulatus. The sequence continues at coordinate 13,361 of WOVY01003228.1, read as the reverse complement.
CTACAACATTTCCGCCTCCATCGGAAATGCAGCCGCCGCAGCAGTATTAAATTCTTCACATTACCGAAAAAGTCACAGCTCTGCTGCAAAGGCGACGCAGTGAACGCGATAGCAACAAATTGGAAGGTCACGTGCAGAATGGCAAGCAGATCGAAATGTGCCCCCCGTTTCTCAGCACAAATGACTCACGAAACGTACTCACAGGTACAGATTAACACAAATAAGCATCTCAGTTGTTACATTGCTGTGTCTGAAAAGCGTGCCCTTTTCGCAAATTGAGACCGTGCAACAATTGCAGTGACCTTTGTGCGGCCGGTAAATACAACAGAATTGTTCCACTGAAAGTCCACAGCCAGCCAAGACCTACGATCCTCCTTACGGCGAGATAAGAGTGCTCTAGTGAGTATAAACCCACCTTCTCTACGCGGTGCAAAGTACGCATGGGAGATTAGAGTGTGCCGCTGCCGCGTCGTGACGATGTGGCGATGCACACTCATTGCCCCATCTTGCTGGTAATGCTGAAAACACGATAGTTTCCCTTGAGATGCCTGTCACCAGCGGTAAGTGGTAGATATAAATAGTGTGCCCTTTGAACATTGAAGGACGAGCTCCTCAGTAGCTCAGTAGTTAATGCCTTGCACTCACGTCTCAGGAATCCCACACTCGATTTCGTACGTCGGAGTCTTTTTCTGCACTGTTTCTTTCTTACGTTTTCATATATATAGAAACGTATACATAAACGCTGAGTGACGTCGACGTCGAAGCCGGCGGAAAAATCCAGCCGAGAGTGTCCATATAATTTCTATCGCAATAAAAGAATGGGCGAATGGTCGCATCATGACGTGCTCACACAGCCAGGAGCAGGAAATAAACTGCCCGCGTGTCACAACTGTACTGCAGTGAAGCCCATTTTGTTTTCCTCAAGCGCACATTTCAGTTGATCATGACAGCGCTTTTAAAGACGATAGTTTTTCTTGGAAACCTTTGACGAAAAAATTTTGATCTGTCTGCCTGTACATTTGTCTGTTTGTCCACCCTAACGATACCTCAAACGGCACTAAACAGCCAACCCTATTCGCAGCGCCCACCAATATTGCTCAAGGCTTAGCGTTCATAGTTGTGCGATTGTCAATTAAAAAGCAATTATTGGACAAATCTGAGGCGCCACAACAACGCTTCGATGTTTTGTATGTCTGCCTTTATACAAGAAGAGGCACACACAAGTAACTCTAAGGAATGTAGCGTTCAATCGCGCGGCGCTGACAGTGCTACGCGATGCTCAAAAAGGTATTTCCAACGCTTTGCTGCGACGTCACGGTGGTGGCACCTGCCCGTCGCTTTGCGTTCTACACCTTATCCCCTCCGAGACTGGTGCGCATCTTTCTCCGCGGGCTGCACGCCTTCGTTTTCAAAGATAACTGCCAGATGGCAAACGTGCCTCGATGCGCTCGTTCGCCTCCGCTACACGCTCGAGGCACTCTAATGCAGCGCCTCCAGAATGCCATTCACCAATTTTCTTGCGCAGAACATCAAATAAATGTTTTGTTCACTCTCTCCAAACGCGAATCGTCTTTCGACAACATCTGCGGTGTAACATGCACATTTGGAACCATTTTTTTTCTTTTCTTTTTTTTTTCAGTGGCAGCAGCGAGGCTTGCTGTTCCTTCTTGTTTGTAGCAAAATTATAACCAGTTATTGCAGAAAAACATGACCTTCAGAGTTGCAAACTAGTAGCAAACGACTACCTAATACAACTTCAAATAATTGCAAGTTGTTTGCATCCCGCCTTTTCGTAACTTCTGCTCATTTGAAAACCCGCCTAATTCGAAGATTTCTCGCGACCCCAGTGACTTCCAATTTACGAGGTTTTGCTGATGGTTGGCATGTAAGGCTAGCTTTTTTAACCTGTGTTGATATTTTTTTTATTCCCTTTGTGCCGTTACTGATGAACTTCATGAACAAAGCAGTGCTCATGAACAACTGATGCAAGTCAGTCAAACACAGAGTACGCAAATGAGACACCTAGCTTTCGGTCATCAAAGATGATTTTGGCTAATGTATGGCCATTCAACAGCATCATATTACGGCATGCTTACCAGGCAAAACAGTTAAATGGCATATGAATCACAGTTGCTGCCGACTTAAGACCATGATCAAGGACAAGGATGGAAAGACTGAGCACTACAACAGTGAATTGTCTAAGTACTCATCGCAGAAAGCAGTAAGAATACTGGCCACTTACAATTGACATATTAAATTAAAATCTTGCAGAATTCATGCATTGGGGAAACCGATTCCGTGCGAACTAGTCAGCGAGACTCATGCCGGACTTATTTGCATTGAGCCAAATGTTCAAAATTAGATTGGCGTTTATGAGGAAATTTAGTAGCCGAGTGCATATAGAAAGCTTATTCTGCATGTCAAGTGCACTGGCGTATGAAGGGTAGCTCGTAGTTTGACAGAACATTGGCACTGACATTAGATCAGAAATTTTACTTTCATAATGACCAAGTGCATGCAATGAGGCATTGACGTGCATTAGGGCTGCATTGATACGATTATAATGCGACCATGACTATAACGTGAGTGGCGAATTTTCATCCAGAAAGAAAAAAGAAATTGTGCACATCATTGTACTTCATTGACCATTTGAATTACAATATTCGATTGTAACACACGGGACGAATTGAGGTAGCACAAATGTGTTATGAATTTAGAACGAGTTATGAATGTAATCACAACAGCAAAAGTTTGTGGGAAACGAAATGTTTGATAAAGCTGAATTTCCATTTTGTCAAGAAATGTAATGTCAAAATAAATTTTCCATACTGCACTTGGCATTCCGACCAATACAGTCACCAGCTTGATTACAAGCATTATGCCCGGACATAGCAGAAATGCACATTTCTTGTGGATTCAACGTCCCACAAGCTTTTACTGTTTATAGCGCATATGTAATGTTCATGCCATATATTTTTACTTTCAGGCTGCTGCTTAATGACGATTACCCAGTGCTTGTGCAGTGCTTAGTTCATCACCATGGAAATTTCTTCAAAAACCTTCTCGCAGAACATCATCCAAATCCTTCCATTCTGAGCTAACAAACATTTCCACTCGGAGGCACTGAAAACATCCAGATGACTCCTGTGCCACGGCTGTGATACTCACCCAGGGACAGAAGCTGCCCGTAAAGGCCCACTCGGGCTGCAAAACGGGCGGCGATGGCACGCGCGAACTCTTCCACAAAGGCCCTCCCTACTTCGTGGCTCGCCACCACGGAGGACCCGGAACCCTGCAGGAACTCGAGGCCCGCCAGGTGCTGCGCCCAGCGGTAAGCCTTGCCCACCTCGGCCACCACCTTGGAGAAGTCCTCCAACCTGACGAAACGACAATTCAACTAATGAGCACCAGCTGTGAGCCACTTGAACATTTTAAAACACCTGCTTGGACTGCTTGGTGCAAACGTCCATTCATAATCTCTTGTCTGTCACCTTCGAAGTTGACTGTTGCAGTGGAGCAATAAAAAAGCATTACTGATCCGTTTATTCAAAAGCTGAGCCCCGGTTGCATACTTATCACACTTAAACAAGCATTGATGTTGAGAAACATTTATTTGCAAGAATAAACATTTATAACCAGAGTTAGCTCTGAAGTTCTAATACTCATTGCAGCGACGTTATTGTGGCATCATAATACAGAGCGAAATTTACTGATACTTTGCTCATAAGTGTGCTGGAACAGCCTAATGAAAAAATTGAAAAAGTGCACGCTTTTGCAGGAGTGTTTGCAAGTGGTATCTGCAGCAACGTATTCTTGAAGAATGAAGTAGCATTGTGCAAGACTGCTTGTTTAGTACTTCTAATTAAAGAAAAGTTTTTTGACCACACATGCTACAGTTCTGAATGTGGCCAGAGCCTACGCTGCGCTCAGTGGTTTGTATGCCCTGTCCTAAGCTATTGTGTATGATGTGCTGGAACATAAGGTGCCACATGATTAATAGTATGTTGCACTGTGCAGTGCACTCATTGCTTCACAGTCAATTAGGTGTTTTTAAAGTGTGCCAGTATTTTTTTTTTTCCAGAGTCCTGGACAGCCAAGGCTTTCAATGACACCTGCATTACTCTAAGCACCCCTTTAAAAAAAGCACCAAATATCCAAAATCTGACAGGCCTGCAACACTTTTTGAGCATGGTCAGAACACGCTGCCGATTGGTAGTCGAGGCTCCTGACAGCATACCAGCCAAACATTAAAGCATACCTCCCTGTACTTTCCCTTATTTGTTTCCTCTTTCCTTAAAGCACAGCACTCAAGCTGGAATTTACAACTGATTCTCCAAGTAAGCTAGAAATTGTTCCCTCTTCTTTCTCCTAATAATGCTCTAGATATACCTAGAACAGTACCTAGATGATGCCCTAAAATAGTACCTAGTTGAAGGTGCCATAAACTCATGTTCGTAGCGATGGGCTGATTCGAGCATCACTTGTTGCATAGTTGCTACTATGCCCTCTTCAGGAGGCTGTCCCGTGCATGCACTCGTGCTCGCGATCACACTGAAAGTTCTAAGAAAAAGTTCTAGGACAGCCATGTGGCTTAAGCTTGTATTCATAACCGACCTTAGCATTATTTCATGTTTTAACTCAGTTTTAGTACACTCTACGTCAATATAAGGGCACAAAAATGGTAGCAGGGTAAAAGATATCTACAAGAGCAGTTTGTGAGTACCAGTCTACTTTGTTTATTACACTTACTGAAGGCACAAAGCTAATAAGGCAAACAAAAAATAAAGATTACGTTGGTCAGTAAATACGGGCCTTACGGTGACTTCTACGATTTACCCAGCATTACTCATTGTCAACTTTCAACGGGAGTTGTTTTCCAAAGTAGCCACCTCTAATTCTTCAATGCTTCCCTCATGAAGCTTCATGAATTTACTGTTGCTGGCGCTTGGGTAAGGCATCGCCACTAAGGTCAAGGAAACAGTGAAAGAACAAGCTTTGCCAGGAACCCCGTTGTGTGAGACGCCATTCCTACAGAGCAGTTACATGTTTTCCAAAATGAGCACTGCCCAAGAAGACTGGTTGCAACTTAATTTTTGAAAAAAAAAAAAACGAAAAAGTAATTAATTACTGGTAATCTGTTGCAAGAAAATGCCCAGTATGTAACAGTTTGGAAAAAGTGATCAATTACTTTACAAAATTACAAGGACATTTAATTGATAGCAAGTAGTGTGTTATGTACAACTCTAAACAGAGACTCTAAACAGGGGGCACAACAGAATGATTATGCCCATCTTGACTGTAGCCCCTGTATGCACGGAAGCTAAAGATGCATGCACATACACAAGCAATGCCAGTGTAAAACACAGAATGTTTACAGCCACACTATAATTGTATAAGAGAAAAAAATTTCCCAGCAGCAACAGCCTTATTAATTGTGCCACACCACATGACCGTCTGTTGTGCTCAAACCTTTGCACCCAATTCATTGTAACAACCAACCCAAAGCTACATCACAATAACTACTCAGCTTATTCCATTCACTAGCGAAAACCTCAAACGAGAACTCATCAGCTACCCCGACTTCCTCTCTAATTCAATCCATTGTTTCCCTTTTCAGATGTTACGATTATTGCTTTTTCACTGCATTGCTTGTTGTGTGATTCTTATGTTCTGCTCAGTCTTCGTTTACCTGACGATTTGGACCCATAGTTTAGCGTTGCAAAAATGCAGACGTTATGAACACAGCAGATGCAGCCTCAAGACATGAATCTGCGATTATAAAAGGCAATGAAATGCGTATGCAAAGAGTGCGTGACATCTCACCCATTTTTCTTGAGCTGGAAATGGTTGCCGGGATTTGGAGAACAGAGGCCGTTGTCATCACCAAACAAGTTATCGAGAATTGTGGAAGGGGACATGACCGGGCTGTTAAGGAAAAGGAAAGAAACAAAACACACTATAAGCACCTTCTTACTTTTTACTGAAGCAAACAAAAATTTTTCTTTCTCTCTGCTTTCTGAACCATTTCGCTGTCTGCATGTGCCTGTCGCACAATTATTGAAGCTTGTCTTACGCTTGTCTTGGGCGGATCGCCCAAGGAGGTCTCATGTTCTCTCAGAAGTAGTACTGTATGCCATGTTTTGAAGGGGCCCTGCAACACTTTTTAAGCATGGTCATAAAATGCTGCCGATCAGTAGTACAGGCTCTCGACAACACGTCAGACACATATTATAGCACAACTAGCGCCCCCCAGTTCACAATGAACTCTCGAAGTCAGCTAAAAATTGCTTTCTCTTCTGTCAACAAATGACTGGAGAAGCTCAAAAATCACTCGTCACGGCCGTTTGACCAGCCATTAGCTGATTTTAGCATGGCGTGCTCGGTCGTTACAGGGATCCTCATGGGAGGTCCCAAGCTTGTCCATGCGTGTGCACATGATTGCATTGAAAAGCCACGCATTCGAAGGGGGAAAAAAGAAAGAAAAAAACTGCTCAAGGTCACGAGGGACGCATGACATAGTTGCTTTCCCTGTGCTGTCCCTTTTTGCATAGCTTCCACACCTTTCGTCGGGACGAGAGACGAGAGAATGCAATTGCAGTGCGCGACAAATCTTTGTAACTTTGCTCGTATTGCATGGGTTCGAAAAATGTTTGTCACGTTGAATACATGTACATGAGAAAATAAGCTCTATCAGTCAATCCATTCCAAGGTTTCGTAAAAAGTGTTGCAGGGGCCCTTTAAGACATCTTTTTCAACATTATCTTTGAGGACTTTCCCGACTCTTAGGTGCTGATATTCACAAAGCACCCTCACAGCACACTAAAAAATGAGTTCGGGAGTCTTTGTCTTAAAGAGGAAATGGGGTAAGTGAAGCTTGGCACGTGCATGCCTGACATATGCTATCTCATCTTTTTGTCACATTGTGCAGTAATCCCTCCTGAATGCTTTTTTCTTCTATGGTTGGAAGGGAACCATCATACACGCGTTTAGGAGCTCAACACTTCAATTGCTACAGGCAACAGCCATGGTCATGGCTTAACATCCACGCAACAATGAAATGGGGCAGCATGAAATAACAAGTCACCTCGATAACCTCACTAAAAGGCCAGGTCACCCAATCAGAAATAGTTGTTCGCCGACAAGCACATAAGAGAGACCACTAGTGACTCACAAATGATGCATGCAAATACAAACGTAACTAGCCTACCTTCGCCAGCCATATTTTCTCATTGGCACCAGGTTTTATTACAAATACACCCACAATGCCACTGATGATTGTAGGGCAATACAAGTTTCGCTTGAGTATATACTTCCCAACCGGCATGGATGAGTCACAATCTTACCTTGCGGACACACCACTGGAGACACCGTGAGGTTCCATCACCTTGGCTGTGACTGTGACAATGTGCAGGGCAATGATGTACGTAAATGTGATCTGCAAGTTGTACCCTGGAACACAGAAAGTCGGTCAATCAGATCAATCAGCCAATCAATTCAAATCAATGCAATACAGTTGCTAATCGATAATTCCGACATAACTGATTATCTGGACAGCTGGGCCTATAGATCTGATATGTAAGTAAAACAAAAAATTTAGGACACAATACGGCGCATTTTGCAATACCTAATTTAGATACCGACTGCAACGCAGTGTGAAAATTTAACCACCAAGTCGAGCCCAAAGAATAATATGTTTTCATGAATATATATGTCACTAATGTGCTTTCGGCTGTTCTTTCATCTATGGCACTAGAAACTGTTCAAAACTAAAACTAGCAAAGGCCAACAGATCTGTTAGCTTTACTACACCCAAGGAGCAATGGACAAGCCAAATGAAGCCAATGAGTACCTAGTAACAGCTGTACTTTGAAATCCTGCATGATTTTTCATCCCAGTTCTGTTTCATGCATCCCGCATTTTTTAATTTTTTTTATCACACATTAATTATCGGCAACAACCCGCTCGACTTCAATTGGTTTTAAGCAGTATCGATTCCATCCTTAATGCTTGCACTGATAATGCAGCAATCGCAATCAATGCTGTGAAAAAATATGCAGCTGCTGCTATGGTGCTGTTTTGCTATGGTGCGGCCATTTTATGTGACCAGGAGAAATGAATATTCGATGCAGAAAATGTATCTGCGGCAACGGCATGAACACAACGGAGTTAAAAACCGTGATTGCCGTGGGCACCTTCTGCTCAATTCGATGCAACTTCCATAGTAAAACGTTCATAGAAAGTGGCTACTACCTATAGCAATGTTCACGCAGTGCCACACTAACCCTTGATAAAGCAGAGAAAGCATTTAAAGGGCTACAATAAGTAAAAGAACCAGAGCAAAATCATGGACATGCACTGGCAAAGCCAAAAGGTAACCGTCCACAAGTGCCACAGCCAAAGCACTGGCGAGCTTCAAACACGTTTTCAAATGGTTATTCTGCTGGTATTTTGCATGACCAGCACCACATGCATCGATGAATGACAGCGTTTCAAACATGGTGGCGTGACAGCGTACTTGGCAGTGTGCAGAAATCTCATTCATTGTAAGCATCCAAATGTCTTTTGCTGCACATGCGAAATTGAAGATATTCCAGAAATGACAATAGAAAAATAAGGCCACATTTTCTGCCAACTTGCTAAGTAAAGACACTAGACATTTTCTAAGGAATCTGGTAATCAAGATTCTCAATCATTTGTACATTATTGGTGGTCCCTATTGAGCCAATATTATCGGTTAGCAACTGTATATGACATCTAAGTGTGGAGTCTCAGAAGCAACCCAGAAACGGAAACCAAAAGGACAGCAAACAGCCTTGCAGTGTGAGTGAATGAAAGTAGAAAAAACTGGTATGTATTTATAAGCACAAACTATTAAGTTCAAAGTTACCAGACTAGCATGGTGTGGTAAGCTTTTGAAAACAGAAACTAGGCTCATATTACATTTTTTTTTGTAAGGCTGATTTTCTACAAACATTTGAACCTTTGAGAGGTAATGTATAACTTCATTTACAACGTATGACTATTGAAAGACTATAACTGCAAAAAACACAGACAATCCAATCATGGAAAGCACTTTCAACTCTATGTGGCAGCGTGTGTGATATAATGGCATTGCAAAGCACGCTGCACCCATTTATTGGGCTGAAATTCAACCATTTCGAGTCACCCTTGTGTAGGTAACTTGAAGAACATGTAGCCTGCCATAATGAAGGCAGCATCGTCGCCACCACATTGGGCTAAAAGATACACACTCCACCTATGCTGGGTTGGATGCAGTGTCTGCAAGAGAAAAACCTGTCTCTCACAGACTCTATCATGAAGAATTCACACATATTTATCCAGTCGAATCCCTTTATAAGAGACACTGACGGGTGATTCCACAAGAGATCGACAATGGGTCCGAAAGTTGATATTTTAGGTTTGATTATTTTATACTTTGTGCAGATACCACCAGTAGCCCGAAAGCGAACTTCATCCTTTTATCAACTGCATAATTTAGGAGGAAACCGAACTTATTCTGTACAAACAAACCAATTTCGTTCCTCCGTACAGAAGTGGCTGTACAGAGAATTGGGTAGGGGCTACAAGGTGACTTATGATTGGGCGTGGGAATGTGCTGAGAAGCAGGGTCTGCAATAATCTATTCAACTCTCTAGGTAGTAACTTGTGGGTAGAGGACTACATTGTGTGGTTGAGCTTAAAAAGTTGTGTAATGTCGTGGAAGGTGTCCTAGAAAGACTCTGCTTCCTTGAGTCAAATCTTGAGCCACGAGGTTGGCAATTTTGGCACCAAGTATATCATGGTGTGCCTGCATTCAGATAATCAGGATTGAAGTAACCTCTTTTTAAGGACTGAGCTGTAGTCACCACTGGAGGTTGTACCACTATTGCTAATGATGACTCAGACATGCTCAACATGAAACTTCTCTGCTCAGTGCCAAAGGCAAGTTAGAATGAGCACTTGGTTTTTCTTTTGAATTTTTTCACCTAAGGGCAGCAAAAGTCCAAAAAGAATTTTGCAACTTTACCGGTAAGAATGCTTTCAAACTAGCACACATGAGATATGTCGGTACAAGTGACCTACATTTTCTAAGCTTGAGGCAAAGACAGCTCTGCAGAATGAGCTGCTTCTTGAAGTGGTCCCGTAAGCACTGCAGCTAAAGTTGAATTCGTCGGCGTCAGTAAGACTTTGTGAATATGAGGCTGCTTGAAGTGACAAGGCTGGCGATGAAAATGACATATTGAGAAACACACGAGCGGCAGTGCGGTAACAGAACCTCCCTCCAGCACCTCCAAACCTTATGAAGTTCCAAGCATTTAGGAGAATGCAGGATCAAGTACACATGATGTGCTTCAATGTGTTGTCTCTCAGTGTATAGCATATATCAACATTTTTATTATAAAATGAATTCTTAAGTATTCTATTATATTTACCATTTATATACACTCGCACCTCGATATAACAAACATGAATATAACGAGATATCAGTTATAACAAAGTAAATAAAAAAGTGCCGCCATATCCATGAAGCGAATGATGATGAGTGGGTGAAGCTCCGGAGGTAAACCTGGTAAACCATGAATCCTCCATACATTTTGCCCACTCGATTTCATTACAACGCCGCCCCGACCATACGTCGCCGCACCAAATCGAACGATTGCCTTCCACCAATGACACGCGTCATATGCGACATCATTCCTATTTTATAACACCTCGCATCTTTCATAACTACCATCAACTACAAGTACCGCCGTCTAGTTTTTAACACATTGCATCTTTTTATCATCAGCTACAAGTACCGCCATCTAGTGAACACTGCAAGAACTAAACACGATATAGCTACATACAGGGGACGGTACCACCATCTAGCGAACACTGCAACAACTATACGAGAGGTGGCTATATACAGGAGACGCACAGCCCGTGCCTTAAGGAGCTTCGCCCCTAAAAATAGTCTTGCAATAGATACAGTGCTAGAAATGACCTTTCAATGAATTTTTAGACATTGCCGCGACAGGTTGGCCACGTTCAAGTAGCCTGCCGCAATCATCGTGGCACGAGTACCAGGCAAGACCCGGCTGGCATGTGCCACGTGTTCGTGCTACGAGGAAGAGGAAGACAGTTGGATCTCTGCAACTCGACTACTCGGACTTCGGAGATCATAATCATTAGACTCGTGAGCACAAGTTCGCCCTAATAGAGACTTGTTTTCTTAGCCTGTTTTCCTCAGCATCGCTACATTTCTCCATCCATTCAAGCTTGTCACTCTCTAACAGGTCCAACCAATCTTCCACGTCCTCGTACAAGTCGCCGTGGAATACTGGTGGCTGGTGCGGTTGGCTGATGAACACTGGTGCCGGTGTTACCTGGCTAGTCATAGTGGTGGCGTCCATTGTTTGAATTCCCCTTGGTGTGAAGTGAAGAGGACTGAACTCAGGTGAGTCACCTCGAAGACGGCAACTTGCCCACTGGTGTACAGGAGTCACTTCCATAGGGTTGACTCGCTGGTCGTCAGGACTATGCTGTCCTGTCTTGAGCTTGCGGGGCTTCGATTCATACCCCGCACCTCCACCAGAAATGTAGCGATGCTGAGGCAGACAGGCTAAGAAAACGAGCATCTTTATCAGGGCGAATTTGTGCCCACGAGTCTAATGACTATCGTCGCCAAAGTCCGAGTAGTCGAGTTGTACAGATCCAACTGTCTTCCTTTTCTTCATAGCCCGAGCACACGAGCATGTGGCCCATGCCAGCCGGGGCTTGCCTGGTGCTTGTGCCACGATGATTGCAGCGGGCTACATGAACGTGGCCAACCTGTTGCAGCAATATAGTCACCTTATTTTGTTTTAAGATTTGTTATAATGAGGCTTGAGTGCTGTACCTGTAAGAGGACCCCCAAGTACAGACTTGCAGGCTCACTAATGGCAGTTTCGGAGCAGGCACAGGGCAAAAAATGCAAAAAACAGGTGTTTGATACGACATAAACCAGCCCGTCTTTCTTGATGCAAGTTGGGCGGTATTTTTTGTCCCTAGACCCTGGAAGCACAGGACAGGGTGATTCTCACTCACCTTTGTGCTGCAGGGTGATCACCACGGTGAGTGGGTGCTTCTGCAGACACTTAGCCAGACTGGAGAGACCGGTTCCACTACGGGTCAGCCTCCTATGCCGTTTCTGCATAGACAGAGCAGGCAGAAACAATGTCGTAGAGACAGCAACCTCATGTTGGCAAAGGACTTCCTATATTGTCCTTCTTTTCCCCAAAGAACAGGTAAAAAAGGGGTTATAACCCTGGCTGGCCTTTCTAGGGCAAAAAGAAACTAACAGTGCGACAACAGACGGAAAATGAAGTACAAAGACTGAAATCTGACAAGTCAAATGCTTCTTTTTAGTATCAAGAGCAAGCGCTGACACACTAGTTTCTCATTCAAGCATTTCCGGTTGTGCTCTTTTGATATCCTGGATGTCAGATAATGGTGTTATGAAAAATAAAACCGAACTGTCGAGTTTATTAGGACGAGTTTATTTACGATGAGAGCCGATGAGCAGCTGGGGTAATGAATAAAAATTAATTCAATTATATCACTGAAAAGGCAGACAGTTTTCACGTGGCCAGCTGGGATTCCAGAAGTGCCTGACAGAGCAGATGCCGACAAAGAGCCTTGATGCATTGAGGCACACAGGCTGTTTTGTATGTGTCAGCCATGTCAGAAAATCCCTAGGCTTGACTAGAGTGTTTTCCAAGAGATATATGGTCACGGGGGCAAGGAGTTTACTTGTTTGTGAAAAACTCAAGTCACAATGGCAAGCCTCTCTGCATTTCATTGACAGGTTCAGAAGCATAACATATTCGCATGTCAATATCACGACAACTGGATATAAAAAAAACTGAAGACAGCCGACTCACTCCAGCATTTGATTCTTCTTGGTCCGATTCTCCACTGTACTCTTCTGTTGTCAGGAAGGTTGTCATGAAAAACAAATCATGACATTTTCAATTCAGGCTAATGAATCAGGCAATGACTTTTGGCATAACAGTATAGTCCACTCACGCTCAGACAATAGTCTGGCAAACTAAATGCAGACACACAAGTTGCACTCAATCACATTCTCCCTCACATTCACCAGCCTTCGTATCAATAATCATTCACTCCAAGTAACAGGCGCCAGCTTCTGTACAAGCAGATACAGTTGAAACCCTTAATTAACAAGACACCGATTTAAGAGACAAACATGTATAAGAGACACCAGAGTGCCAAGAGATATAGGAGTTGATAGAAATGCATATGTCGTACCCTGTTTATAAGAGACACCTCCTATATAAGACCAGAATTGCTCCCCAGTACATATCCTTCATTCACTCAAA
>WOVY01003227.1:0-15834 GCA_013436015.1 Rhipicephalus annulatus | reverse complement strand
GAGGAGGTGTGTTCTAGTGTGGATGACATGTTCGTGACGAGAGGTTCAGGACACGACCGTTGCTGTATACGGGCTACCAGATGGCGAGTTTGACTGGTTCGTGAATATTCATGGTGCAATGTTGCTATATGCGCCCATTGATGTGGCGGATGATGATCCAGGGTCCTCTCGTAGGTGTCGACACCATCGCACGGGAACTTATCTGCATTTCACCCTGTAAGCAGGCAAACAATGAACGCGGGTAAAATGGTCAGAACATTGTCACAGCGTTTCGTTGAGCAAGAACAGATAGTAATATTTTTAGCATAATTCAATTACAATTACAATTGTCACCAATGATCGGCAATATCAAGCTACAATGGTCTCCAACATTCGCAAATCAGTCTTCGAGACGCATGCGTCACAGGTCATCACGTCAGAATTGTGTATTGCCCAACTGATTGAGGTGACAAACAAATCAAGCAAAGCCTATATAGATGACATTATTTGCTGCTTTTTTTATTATTGTGCCGATATGATTATTATTTGAACTGAAAGGAACCAGCGTGCATCAAAATGACCCTTCGCATCGGTGGGATGTGAACCCGCGACCTTAGAAATACGCGTCCGATACTCAATCATTTGAGCGACGACAAAGGGCGCTGAGACATGGTCAAATCTATGGGTCGCGAAAGTTGCAACGAAAGTGTCGAAAACCGGTTGCCTCAGGCATCAATGCACACCTGCGATTAATAAGCGACTAGGTACACGAGAAGGGGTCAAATAATCAAAACCAAAACTCAATATATTATTTTTTTTCAAGTAGTCATAATTTTCTATAGCCACAGTTAACTACAAATTCACTTTACGGTGTATCTGACACTTGGCTGAATTTTCGATTGCCTCATTTTTCGGTCGAGTGCCATAAATAGGGGGGGGGGGGGGGTATCTACTAATCTGCTATCAGGGCTTGTTGGTATCAGGGCTGTTAAGCGCATTGCCGGGTGAACAAGTCATCGCTCACTTTGTGTAGTAGTTTCATGCATACCTACCACACTTTATTTATTTCTTTATGTGCTGTTTACTCCGTGGCGTCACATTTCAGAGCTGAACTAGTTCGCAGAATGTGCAGATAGCCGCTCTTGTGACTGCCGACTGCCTTCGTTGGCGCACGGCAGCGTGCCCTCGTCTTTAGTGAAGGTGAATACGACACGCTACGCAATGAGACGCTGAATACTCTACGGTTGCCAAAGCGATATTATCAAGGCTGCTGTCTAGCTGCAGTGGTTTATTGCGGCTGGGACACGTGTGTTTTCGAACTATTATGGTAATGTGCTCGTCATGAGAGTTGTGCCAATTTTTTGGTGTAATTAGCAAGTACACTATTTGGCTAATAATGCAACCTTGCTCCTTCAATCTTTCCTGTTGGTCTTCCTTTTCGCTCGCACCGTATAAGTAGCGAGCCATATGGTGCAATAAAATCGCGTATTTTTAACGGCACGTAAAAGGCGTATCTGAACTGTCATGTGATGTGAACTTACCCTGTGTATGGAACATGTGTACATATGAACCTATTAGCCGTATCGCAACTGTCGTTTCTGGCGACATATTTTGTCTGCTAAGTGAGAAAGAGTAGTCGGTGCCACCATAATGGCACCAACCCCTAATATTTCATTATTTTAATAAAAAAAGGTCAGCCATTAAAAAAAATTTTATTTAGCGCCATGTATACGACAAATGCACTACGTTGCTCCCACTTCTGGTTCTAAAGTCATATTTTTATAGTTTTTTTTGTTTGTTGTTAGTTGTACCCTCCATATGTCGATGGCGATGGTGGGAACGATCTACCAACTACTGAATACATAGATTTCTGTTGAACTTACGCTTCCAGTTTATATATACCTTGGCTTGGACGCTTGCGAACACGATCCAAAACTAAAGCTTACTTCAGCTTATGAATGTACTAAGGTAAACTTGCCCCAACACTGTAATGGACCCCATGGGAAAAGGCTTGATGAGGAATAAATATTGCGCAGCTATAAATAGCATAACTACTGTCATATAAACGTTAAAGGTTTACACGAACCAGCTAATAACGGGAAATACAGATCTGCTGTGCCTTTAGCTTTACTTACAGCAGCGCCATACAAAACTAGCCCAGCCTTTATTCCTTTCATAGTCATTCTACTGATGATATGACGTCAAACGTGACGATTCTGTTCAGGACACATTAATTTAGCGCATCCAAGTGCGACCAGTCGCTGTCGCTCTCATAATGGTACCGAAACACGCTGATCTACTAGGCCTAACCAGCTCGGCGACAACAATGATGATGATTATGATGACGACGACGACGACGACGACGACGATGATGATGATGATGATGATGATGATGATGATGATGATGATGATGATGATGAAGCAAAGCATTTCACCTATTACCTTTTGCGAAGGGCCGAGCTCTAGGTGGTACTTGAGCAGCTGCTTTGCCATCGCCAGCTTCAGCGTCAGCATGGCCATGCTTTTGCCGACGCAGTTTCGCGGCCCCACGCCGAAAGGCATATACGCCGCTTTTACCAGCTGAGCTTCATTTTCGGGGGCGAACCTGGAAGAGCAGGCGCCGAAACACTGAAGTCTCATTCACGCATGGCTCACATGGGTAGGGACCTGATACCAGGATCTCCGAACCGCAACGAGGAGGCGGATGCCGCGGCCCGTGGTCTCGCCACGTGCCGGACCGCGGCCGCGCCCGCCTCCGAAGACGCGACGGCGACCGAAGAAGAAGGCGAGGAGCAGCTGCTCGATTACGGCGACATCCTCGCGTGGTACAGGGAGCAACGGCGTGGCTTCCCGCCCCCGCACAGGGATCTTACCCGGTGGGAGGCGGTGAGGTTGCGCCAGCTCCAAACCGAGACTGTGCTGACCCCATCGCTAGCGCGACACGTGTGCCCCGAACTCTACGTGAGTGAAATGTGCAGTGTGTGCGCGAGCGCGAGAGCCACCCTGGCTCACATACTCTGGGGATGTGACGCAGACAGCGCGGACGGTCCGGTGTTACCGCCGCAAGTAGAACAGCGTGTGGGGTCTACGGACCCAGAAGACCAGCGAAGGGCCGTCCGGCAGCTCGAGGGTCGCACTGGCGCTGCAAAGGCGAAAGGGGGACACCCTCAGTAACCGGAGCGGCGCCGGGGCACGAAGGCCTTGAGGTCTAGGCCCGCGTGACATTAGGACTTCTAGTGTAACGTGAGATAGGGTGAACCCCACGCCCTGCGCGGCCGGAGGGAATCCCGCATGCTGGAACCCAATAAAGTTTATTCTCTCTCTCTCATTCACGCATGTGACTAGCGCCGATCGTGCGACCATTTGCGAATGGCGACCAAAAGAGACTCTGGGCGGCTGACGTTCACCCATGTGTAAGGCTTACACCCATCGCCTCACCGAATTCGTGACTGCTTGCAATGTTATTGCCTGGCATAATCTGGCGGACGTCCTGTTCTGGTGTGTCTAATTGTCTACAAGAGCATGTTACTGAGCTTGTTGGTTCACGTTCAAATAAAAAACCACAAGAGAATTATTGTTTTTGCGCAAGAAATAACGAGTGAAGTGATGAAGGAGAGCACCAGCTTTCGGCTATTTATGCAACAAATACCACAACCCAGCTTATAGTCACAGACGTGCCCAACTAGCTAGACACACACTGATTAGGATGTCACGTGCTCGATACCATGTGGTTTTTCAGACACAGAGACGTCTACGGTAGTCTTTCGCTATAATAAGGCGTTCATTTCAGCTTAGTACGAATAATGAGACATGCGACAAATGCTTTCAAGTTTATGCATAGTGAACGACTTGCGCTGGGATGGCGCTTATTGTCGAACCAGCTGACACGATATCGGTGTTTTATCAACTGAAATTCTAAATGGTTGTTTTACCTTACAGCTGCTGCTCAAGTCGGCTAAGAAAGCTCGAGGCTCATTCAATTCGTCAAGAAAAACACTACGCCACCTGTCAGGGTTGAATTGCAGAGGGTCGGGCCAGAAACGCGGGTCCCTCTGGATCTGGTATAGCGGCACCATGAAGCACGTCCCGGCCTTGAACAGCGTACCTTTGTGGGTGAAGTCCTCCTTGGCTTGCCTCGTCACGAAGCTGCACGTGCGCAGGCACGCTATTTTAAGGGTATAGACTTCAACAGAACTCTGATGCGCATAAAGTGTGCGCTGCACTCCAGAAGTACGGAAGTAAGCTCTCGGTAACCTGGCGTTCTTTTACATTGAAGAAGACAGAAACCGATGCGAAAAAAAAAGAAATGATTGGGCTATCGTTCCGTAGAGATGGTTAACCAGGTAAGATGAAGCATGTGGCCCCGTCACCATTAAATTTATCCCGATGATTTCTTGAAGGGTTTCTCAAATATTAAGGCGAGAGCCTTAAGTGCCTTAGCAAACGTGAAAACCGACCATCAACATCCCTCCGTTCCGGTATTAATGCTAGTGATTAAACAAATGGGCATGACGTGATGGTGTCACTGTTGCGTCACATCACTAAATTTTACAAATAATTTCTTCACCAGAAATATATAGCTTGGATAAACGTGGGTCGTCACAGGGGCAGTGCAAAACCAGTTATAAGATGACCTTCACCTTCAAGTCATCTCAGACGAATCTATAAGGGTCAGTTTGAAATGCACACCAATTTAGGGGCTCACCTAGGGGTCGTCTCGTTCCGCGTTATGGTTACGCATGAGCCACTCTTGATGAAATAAGCCGCTCAGGCAGCAAGTTTGGAATGCCAGTGCTTGCTTGCCCGTGAATGCCAGCGTCACCTAAAGGCTGTTTCACGGCCCCTCAAATTTCGATGAGTGGCCGAGGCTGATTTGTTAGTCCGAGCCAGCAAGAGAGAGACAGCGAATAGACCATTTTCTCATTCGCAACGAGCTTCCCTGCATTGCACAGTGACACTGCTAATGGTGGCACCTGTCCTGTTTAAGTGGAGTTGAGGTTTTAGCTTAACGTGCCGGGGCTTGTCTATCATGCATGTTTATATCAAGAGAGCCAAATCTACATACCCCGTTGTATCACACAAGTTAACGCGTGAATGCGCTTTTTGAAAGGAGTAGCTAACATCCATAAGTAGGGCAAGCAGCATAGCAGGAAAGCTATATTCACAATCAATAAAAATATTTACTTATAAGAAGGCCTGGACGTTTGTATCAGCTTATACACTCTGACCTGCAACCCAACAACGAGGAAAAGGGAAACGCCAGCGTCTTCAGTTCCAACACAAATCTACGGAAGAGAGAAGCAGGGGCGAAGTGCTAGTGCCGATAGTGAAACGCACTGTGCTCGGTGCAGCAAACAGCAGGAATATAGAAAAGAAACCATAGAACAGAGAATGTATCGTCGCAAAACCGTTCAGATAATCAGAAGAAAGAGATAGAAAAGGCCAATAATTTAATATAACCACAGGGGTAGAGCCCAGAATAGTCAATAAACACACGGGCAGCATAGGTTAATCAACGTTCTGGTGTCCGTGCAGGTGGAACTAGAGGTGGAACTGGCTTTGACCGTTCATTGCGATAGCAGTTACACGGGCACCCTATTTGGTGAATATATATATATATATATATATATATATGTGTGTGTGTGTGTGTGTGTGTGTGTGTGTGTGTGTGTGTGTGTGTGTGTGTGTGTGTGTGTGTGTGTGTGTGTGTGTGTGTGTGTGTGTGTGTGTGTGTGTGTGTGTGTGTGTATGTATGTGTGTGTGTGTGTGTGTGTGTGTGTGTGTGTGTGTTCACCTGGCTCAGCAAGTACCCCTGCTGATGACGCTCGACCGAAGACTGCCTTCATCGCACCCGACGGCTTGTACGAATTCAACGTCATGCCGTTGGGTCTGTGTAATGCACCTGCGACATTTGAGCGCATGATGGACACCGTTCTGCGCAACTTGAAATGGCACACGTGCTTGTGTTACCTCGATGACGTTGTTGTCTTCGCTCCAGATTTCTCCACCCATCTCCAACGTCTAAAAGAAGTTTTTGCACGTGTGAGCAATGCCGGCTTGCAACTAAATCTGAAGAAGTGCCGCTTTGCAGCATGCCAACTCACCATCCTAGGGTACGTCGTGTTCAAGGATGGCATTCTTCCTGACCCAGCCAAGCTTCGGGCCGTGGCCGAATTCCCAAAACCTGCGTCCGTCAAAGAACTGCGTAGTTTCGTGGGCCTGTGCTCATACTTCCGACGCTTCATACGAAACTTCGCCACGATTATATCACCGCTGACGAAGCTCCTCGGAGGTAACGGGCCCCTCAATTCGTGGTCGTCAGAGTGCGACAACGCGTTCTTGAAGCTCCGGCACTTGTTGACGTCTCCTCCCATTCTCCGCCACTACGACCCTACGGCCCCAACAGAAGTGCACACGGACGCCAGTGGTGTAGGCCTCGGCGCTGTCCTGGCGCAGCGCAAACCCGGGTTCCCTGATTATGTTGTGGCATATGCAAGCCGTACGCTCACAAGAGCCGAGACAAACTACACCGTCACGGAAAAAGAGTGCCTGGCGATCGTCTGGGCTCTTACAAAGTTTCGACCTTATTTGTATGGTCGCCCATTCGATGTCGTCACTGACCATCATGCACTATGCTGGCTGTCATCATTGAAGGATCCCTCAGGCCGCCTCACCCGTTGGGCTCTTCGCTTACAAGACTACGACATCCGCGTCCTCTAGCGCAACGGACGGCAGCATGCTGACGCCGACGCCCTCTCGCGCTCCCCTCTGCCTGAAGCTAACGTGCTCTGCTCAGTATCCTCGGTTGTTGTTTCTGCCATTGATGTTGACATCATCGCTACCGAACAGCGAAAGGATAATTGGATCGCCCAACTGATCGACTTGCTCTCTGATCCGTCCGCAACGCCATCCACGCGTGCCCTGCGTCGTCGAGCTCACCATTTCGCCATTCGTGACGGCCTCCTACACCGACGCAATTACGACGCCGATGGCCGGCTGTGGCTACTCGTGATACCCCGCAGTCTGCGGTCGGAGATATGTGAATCCTTCCATTCTGATCCACAGTGCGCGCACTCTGGGGTGTTCAAAACCTACCATCACATTAGACAACGCTACTTCTGGCGCGGGATGTACCGCTACGTCCAGCAGTTCGTTTGCTCCTGTCTCGCTTGCCAACGCCGCAAACCATCCACACACATGTCACCAGCCGGTCTGCAACTGTTACCTTGCCTTGACCGTCCGTTTGGGCGCATAGGTATCGATTTGTACGGACCACTGCCCCTGACGTCCACTGGCAACCGCTGGGCCATCGTCGCCGTAGATCATTTAACGCGATACGCCGAAACCGCCGCTCTCCCTGCGGCTACTGCGCGTGATGTTGCGTCCTTCCTACTACATCGATTTATACTGCGCCACGGTCCACCCCAGGAGCTTCTCAGCGATCGAGGCCGTGTCTTCTTGTCAGAAGTCGTCGATGCCATTCTCACTGAGCGCCATTCTGTCCAACGCAAAACTACTGCTTACCACCCGCAGACGAATGGTCTTACCGAACGCTTTAACCGCACCCTCGGCGACATGCTGTCGATTTACGTCGCCGCCAACCACACGAATTGGGACACCATACTGCCCTTCGCCACCTACGCCTACAACACCGCCCCTCAGAGCACGACTGGTTTTTCACCTTTCTTTTTGCTGTACGGAAGGCACCCGTCCCACACCATCGACACGATACTCCCGTACACGCCGGATCCATCTGAGTGTACACCTATTTCCGAGACCGCCAGGCTTGCTGAAGAGTGTCGCGAGCTTGCCAAGACTTTTACAACGCATGAGCAAGAGCAGCAGAAGAGTATTCGTGATGGCTCCGCCACTTCTGAGCCCACGTTCCTTCCTGGTTCCCTTGTATGGCTCTCAATCCCGACCTCTGTAGCTGGCCTTTCTTCCAAACTACTCCCGAAATATGAAGGTCCCTACCGTGTAATCGAGCGCACATCTCCGGTCAACTATCTGATCGAACCCGTTGAACAATCTTCGGACATGCGCCGCCGTGGGCGCGACATAGTCAACGTGGAGCGCCTGAAGGCTTACTATGACCCGCTCGTAGTGACAAGCTGTTAGGTCGCCAGGCGGCTCCCTCTTCGACCCCGGGGTAATTGTAGAGAAGCCGCCGAACACTGAAGTGGGTCGAACTCTCAGGTGCTTTCTAGTGGGTCTGCCCAAAAAGAACGCCGCTCGCGCGGAGACCCCGTGTTTGGCCGTTACTGTCGCCATTGTGTAGACTCGCTGTGTGCCGGCTAATAAACGCCATAAGAGTAACAATATATATATATATATATATATATATATATATATATGTCCACCAAATCTTCGGTGACGTATTTCTCTCTCTAAAATAAGGCTGAAAAACACACGCGATTGCAAGCCAAACAAAAAAGATCAGTCAACGGAAGTTGAAGCTACGATCTCTCGGTCAAGGGTTACACTTTGTAAGCTTTAAGAACGCATCTTTTATATTTGCTACTGTCTTTTCCCACTGTTCTTGGGAAAATGTAGTAATGGATCATGGCCGTGACATTAGCGATTAATTCCTTCAACGCGTGATTTGTATGCGTCCGTCCTAATGGGCGCGTTTTCAACAGAAATTCAATTTTGCCAAAGCCTTACCACACAGCCATGTGGCGGCCTTACAGAAAGCGTTGGCGAGGTGCATAGCATCCACCCATGCTAAAAAATTGCAGCATATTCGCAGAGTGAATGACGATAAGTGGGGTGAAGCGTTCGTCCGTCCATCTGTGCGTTCATCCGTGCATGCATCCATCCGTTCGCTCGTCCATCCGTCTGGACGCATGAATGGACGGAAATAAAGAAGCATGGAGTGAAGCACGGATGGACGGACGTGCGCACAAATGGAGGCACTGCAGACAGGCAGACAAATGGACAAACAGAAGCACGGACGCACGGACGGATGGTCGGAAGCATGGACAGAAGGAAGCACGGACGGACAGATCAACAGAAGCACGGATGGACAGATAGACGGAAGCACGGACATTCAGATACGGAATCATGGACGTACTCACGGATGGACGGAGGGATGGACAAACAGACGGATGGACGGATGCACCACAGACGCGCGGACCAGTACTGCTAGGCTACGTCGGCACACAGAATCGGAAGTCATCCAGAAGCTGTGTTTGTCTGCTACATCAATGTGCCTTCTTTAAAAAGACGTTTTACCTCCCGATTGCTATGAAGGAGCGATGAACCATGCTTCTTTTTAAGCGGAGCATTTATAGTCGCACCTGCTCGCAAATCCGGCATCGGCGGTGGTGTCGACACTCGCACTGCGCATGCTCGCACCGCATGCTCGCCTCTAATGCCAACTCTGCTCGCCTCTAATGCCCCCTCTCTCTCGCCTCGCAAGGCTGACGCAGGTAGTGTCTGCTAGTAAAAACTGCCTGCTTGCGCTGCAAAACCGTTCACTGGCCAGTCCGTCTTTGTAGGCACTGGATCACGCGTTTGAAATTCAGTCGAGGACGTTCTAGCTTAATTGGCTTTCGCTTGACTTTACGCTTTGCTTGACTCGAGTAGGTGTGATGGAAGCCCCAATACTTTCAACTATAGTGCCTAGAATATGTTATAGGCCCTATACTTCAACCATCAGTGGGGCGGAACCCAACTTCAGCGTCCCACCTCTCGTTGAAGGCGATGCCTGTCCTTCATTCAAAAATAAGAATAATAAAGATTAAGTAACAAATAAGCAATCCCAATCCACTCCCAATTACGCAACATTCGCGTGATACTCTGCGACACATTTTCTCGAGTCCCCCCCCCCGTGGTAAGATGCGGGGGGTGACTTTTTTTTGTTGTTGCATAGATTCAGAGATCTTTGTAGGTATTGGCTGCCCGTTCTTCCTTTTAGACCACCTGCACCTTCTTCCTTTTTAGAGGACCAGTGCGGAGCAGTGCAGCTCTGCCCTGGTCCGCACTGATTTTGTGGCACATGCGCATTCGGAATTTTCGGATATCTATAGGACGTGCGAATTTCGTTTCCACCTATCAACAGCTTTTCTGTAAAAAGAGGATGGGGGAGAGAGATGATTTGTGTACTACTGTTTAGCCTACGACGAAAGTTCTCGGAATGGTTAAAGGCCAGCTTACGTGAGACCTGGAGGGTAGAGCCGCAATGTCTCGCTGATAACTTGTTCGAGGTAATTCAGCCTTTTCATGAGAGTTTCGAAATCCAGTTTGCCCTGCAAGAGAAACAGTGTAACAAAGTAAATCAGAATCCCTGAAGGCCCACAATGCGGCAGTGAGGCTAGGCCTCCCCATCCATATGTGGGAGCGGCCCGTGATTCTACCCCTATAAAACGGGGTTGGAATCCTTCAGGACCCCAATAAAGTTTTTCATCTATTCATTATTCTTGTCTTATGGTAAAAATAGTGGCAAGCCTTACCTATTATGGAGGACGACGACGAAGTGTCTCTTCATAGAACGCTTCTGCTTTCGGCTCCGAGCATTGTTATCAAGTTTTTCGCTTTTTACGGGAGACGCTGCTCCCTGCCCCAAGGCGACGGACGCGGAGTCATCCACTGGTCCGCCCAGCCAGAGGTCTGCTATGACGAGCTCCTCGGTAAATCAGCGCGCCTGGCCCAGAACCAGTGAGGCCAACGGTGATAGTCACTGCCTCATGGCTGTGGACGCGGAGCCTTCTGCGGCTCTGTCCGGCCATAGACCACCTTTGGCAAGCTCGTCGCGGAAACGAAGCACCTGTTCGATCACCAGCGAGGACACGGAGCTGTACTCGGCCACTGGCGACGACTCGTCGGATGACGACTTCGAGACCGTGAGAAGCAGGAAGGCCAAAAGAAGAAGTATCAAGCCGTCTTCACCAGCAGGGACATTAACGTCTCAGTCAAAAGGAGAACGCTGGCCGCACACCATCCTATTCATGCCCGAGGACTCCACCATCAACCTTCGAGCAGTAAACAGGCAAGCTCTCTCTATGTACTTTGAGGGGGTAGCACCAAACGACATTAAGGACATCCGGGTGAACACGCGGAAGAATATTCTAGCTGTGGACACAATGACTGCCAGCGCCATAGACAAGCTTCGCAGAGTATCAGATTTGGGAGGCATCAAAGTTCGACCGGTTATTCCAATCGACGGTGCCTGCGTGGCGGGAGTAATCTACGACATTGATTTGGCCATAGCAAACTCGGACCTCCCAACTCTAATAAAACCAACGAACGAAGGAGTTCTCATCGCGAATGTACTTCGCCTCGGAAACACCCGTTGTGTAAAGATAATGTTCAAAGGAGATTCCATTCCGTCGCATGTCAAAGTGGGACACTTCCGACATCCTGTTCGACCATTTGTCCCTAAACCACTCCAGTGCCATAACTGCATGAAAATTGGGCACATCAAGAGTGTATGTACAAACACCACAGTATGCCCCCGATGCGCTGAGCCGCACACTGCAGACGCATGTCGGGCAACAAGTCTGAAGTGCAGAAACTGTGATGGTCCGCATGATGCTGCATCCAAGGAATGCCCTCGGATTAAGAAGGAAATCGCCATTATCAAACAAATGGTTAGGGACAATTCAACCCACAGAGAGGCTGCTGAAAGGGTACGGCGGCGACGTAGTCGCCGACGGAGGCGTGTAGGACAGAGTGTTGCGCATAACCCATTTCCTCCGAGCACAAGTGAAGTAGTAAGCACGAAGCGAAATGAAGTGGAGAAGCTCACAACTGCGGATGAGTGGCCTACGCTTCCGCGTACGCAGCCTGCAAAGGAGCCTCCTGCGAGGCCTCGCCGCCCTACACCTTCCACCGAGTCTACTTCCGTTGAGGATGTGTCAAGGGTCGATCGACAGATCATCCCGATGTTACGATCCCTCGTCGCTGTCATGGCAGACATACTAAGAAGCCTGGGAACTCCAACCGCTCGAAGCGGGTTACAGGTGTTGGACGCGCTGAGCCCAGTCCTCGCCTCCCTCGCGTAGAGTCATGGCAGGAGATCAACAATCGTTCCGCAAAGACGTCAGAGAAGCATCAGTCATCCAGTGGAACGCAAGAGGACTTAGATCACGGATTTCCGATTTTCGTCAGTACGTGTTTTCTAACCGTTTCCCAATCATCGTAATATGTGAACCGAAATTATCAAACCCGATCAGGCTATCCGGCTACGAATCAATCCCGTCCAAAACCCGAAACGAAAGCAGCAAGGTCATTGTGTATATTCGTCGGGAGCTTACCTACATCATTCAACCTGTGTCGCCTCATGATGAGAACCAATATGTTTGCCTGACTGTGAAGCAGAAAACCCTCACCTTCACATTAATAGGTGTCTACTTATCTCCCTCAGCCCGTTTTGATTGCCAAAGACTGGATGACATTCTTTCGAGCGTCCAGGATCCGTGGATAATTATAGGGGACTTCAACGCCCACCACCCAATCTGGGGAAGTTCAAAAGTCAATGCCACGGGCCGGAGGCTGGCTTCATTTGTATCGACTCATGAACTGTCTCTACTTAATGATGGGAGCCCTACATTTCTGCGAGGATCAACGTACAGCAGCTGTTTGGACTTGACGTTTGTGTCACGTCGCTTCGCCACAAGCGTTAAGTGGTTTTTAGACATCGAGACACATGGTAGCGATCACATCCCCAGTTATCTCACCATCGAAGGCTTTGCTAGCGACCACCCGCCGAAAACCGTACGGAGGATCGATTTTTCAGCATTCACAACCAACATTGAACACGCTTGTGAAAAAGGCTTAACCTCTGGCATTGAGCAAGCGATCAAACAAGCAGCGCAGAGTGCGATGCGCACGCTGGCATATTCTTCAAGGCCCTCAGAAACGGACGTGGAGTTAGAGCGCCTCCGTGCGACTCGTCGGCGTGCGGAGCGTAGATATCGACGCACAAAATCCATTCAAGATCTACGGATGGCCAGGCGCATGCAAAAGAAGATCCAGCGTCGTATAGACAAACTGGAGTTTCAACGGTGGGCGAAGTTTTGCGCGAGTCTAGACCCTCGCAAACCGCTTTCTCAAATATGGCGAACCGTGCGAGGCCTACGCATATTTCCCCAACAACGTTTTCCGTTTAAAGCCTTGGCCCTTTTCCAAAATAGAAGGGATATCGAGGTAGCGGAAGATTTTTGTAGGAAGATTGCGGGCCCGTCAAATTGCACAGAAGCCCTTACTACTGATTACACGCCACATTCACTTGACCCGCACCTGGACCTGCCTTTTTCAATGGAAGAACTTAATGTGGCTCTTGCTTCATGCAATCGATCGTCATCGCCTGGGCCGGATGGCATATCATACCGCCTATTATGCAATCTCGGTGATCGAGCACGAAGTGCTTTGCTGGAAGTATTCAATGAGTCTTGGAGAGATGGAACGGTCCCCAGAGAATGGAAAACAAGCCGGTTGGTTGCACTTCTCAAACCTGGAAAATCGCCTCTAGAGCTGACATCATACCGCCCAATAGCGCTGGCTAGTTGCGTAGGGAAGCTGATGGAGCGAATGATCCTTGCCAGACTCGAGTGGTTCCTAGAACGCCATAGAATATATCCAGACGCCATGGCCGGTTTTCGTCGTCTTCGGAGCTCCATTGACAATGTCATTGACCTGGTGACCTACGTACAACACCAGAAAATGAGCAGACGGTTATCTGTCGCACTATTTTTAGATGTCAAAGGAGCATATGACAATGTTTCTCACGAAGCCATACTTGACGCCCTCGAGTCAGTTGGTTTGGGTGGGCGAGTGTACCGCTGGATCCAATGCTACCTACATATGAGATCATTGTTTATGCAAACTGATGATGGGCCGACTTCTGAACATTATACACACCGTGGTGTTCCTCAAGGTGGTGTATTGAGCCCCACACTGTTCAACCTGGTTCTGATCGGTCTCGTGGAACGCATACCAGATTCTGTGCAGATATCTCTCTATGCAGATGATATTTGTGCCTGGACGTCAGGTGTAACACGTCCTCAGGTACGTGCGAGACTCCAGAAAGCAGCGAATTCAATATCGGCGTACCTTAGAGAACAAGGCCTCGAGATTTCTCCTGAGAAATCGGCGCTGGTCGCGTTCACGCGGAAGGCAATGACGTCATATCCCATCGCCATCGATGGACACAGTGTCTGCTACGCCAGGACCCACAGGTTTTTGGGGGTCACGATCGATCGAAATCTCTGCTGGAGTCCCCATGTGGCCACTCTAAAGAAGCGCCTAACGGCCATCGCACAACTTTTCAAGTTCCTCGGAGGCAAAACGTGGGGCACATCAGTGCACGCGATGTTGCATTTGTACAAAACGCTGTTTCTGGGGTACCTGCGGTATAGCTTGCCGGTTCTGACGAACGCTTGCAAAAGCAGTATA
The DNA here is from genome assembly GCA_013436015.1 of Rhipicephalus annulatus. NCBI lineage: Eukaryota > Metazoa > Arthropoda > Arachnida > Ixodida > Ixodidae > Rhipicephalus > Rhipicephalus annulatus. Next base: position 1,458 of record WOVY01003227.1, on the reverse strand, counting down.
CGCACAATAGAAAACGCCCAGGGCCAGGCACTCAGAGTTTGTCTTGGATTACCACGCTGTACATCAACAGCGGAAACCATCGCAATCGCCAAAGATCATCCGACCACAGTGCACATTACTTTGGAGGTGCTTAGAGCTCATATTAGACACCTTGCTCGCGCCCCTGCCCACCACCTAGCTTCGCTTCCAGAAGATCGACCGAGTGCCTCCTTCTGTAAGAGAGTATTGACTTTCCGTGAGTGCCTTCCAACAGTCTACACGCCTCCGGAACGGATACTAACACCTCCTTGGTGCTTGGACCGACCAAAACTGCGCTTGACAGTGCCGGGGATTCGCAAGAAGGCGGAGCTCTCGGCGCCAGCTTTAAAGCAGATGATTCTACTCATGCTACACGAAGAATACAAAGATCATGTCAAACTTTACACGGATGGCTCGACAACTGTTGGAGGATCTGCAGGAGCTGTGATCTTCCCAGCAAGAGCCGAAACCATCCAGTTCAGAACGTCACACAAGACGACATCGACAGCCGTGGAGCTCGCGGCACTCCGCAGCGCACTCCGCAGGATTGATCGAGAGACACCACAAAAATGGAGCATTTTTACTGATTCGAAACCAGCTCTCCAATGTCTACACAATGCTCTACGTCGTGGGCCTCAAGACCAATTGGCGCTCGAAATACGACAACTGTACCATCACCTAATAGACGAAGGACATGACATATCTTTTCAGTGGTTACCAGGCCATTGCGGCATCATCGGTAACGAGCATGCCGACGATGCAGCCAAGAATGCTCACGAAAATGGAGTGATGGAACCTATTCCACTATCAAGAAGCGACGCAGCAGCAAAGATTAATACGCTTGCGCAGGATGTCGCAAGGTCTATGCGGAATACGCCCGGTTTTCTCCACACCCGCCTTCACCGCCTGGACCCATGCCTACGACTTACTATTCCATCTGGCCTACCCCGATCCGAGACGACCCTTCTCTGCCGCATGTGGCTTGGGGTGTCTTTCACGAACGCCTTTGCCTGCCGCATCGGAATGAGAGACAGCGCTGCATGCGACCATTGCGACAATGACGAAACAATTGAACATATTTTATGTCAGTGCCCCCAGTACAGCTCTCAGCGACAGTCCCTCTCAGCAGTGTTTGCTCGCCTCGACGACCAGCCACTTTCTGAGCAGTCAATCTTGGAATGTCGGAAAGATCGAGCTTCACGCCAGAAAGCAACGAAGGCGCTGATGAAGTTTCTGCGAGCGACCCGCCTCGTTGAACGATTGTGACACTACTGTGTGCGCGTGTGTGTGTGTGTGTTTGTGCTTCTCTTCCTCCCTTTCCCATTTCTTTTCTTACTTTTCTGTCTCCCCTTACCCCTTCCCAGTGCAGGGTAGCAAACCGGATATGTTTTCTGGTTAACCTCCCTGCCTTTCCGCATTAAATTTTCTCTCTCCTCTTAC
>WOVY01003226.1:0-172965 GCA_013436015.1 Rhipicephalus annulatus | reverse complement strand
GGTCACTCGTTGAGCAACCAAATTTAGACCTCTGGGTCGTTTAGTGCTTCTAAAAAATGTTTTATTCGGTGAGTGGAGGCAAACATAATGAGGTTGCCTGACAAGGTGAATTATATCGCCTTCCTTCTCTTCGTACAGGGGCGTGCAGGCAGCTGTGCTGTATGATTGCGTCTTGTAGTCGTAGTGAAATGGAAACTTCGAAAGAATCTTCGCTGGGCAAGATTGGGCCCAAATATGCTGTCTTATGTGGCCTACTGCTGCGTAACTGAACCCCCGAGTGTCACGAGTCCTTAATGTGAATATATAGCAGCTTTGATTTCCTGCAGCTTTTTAGATGTAAACCGTCGTCGTCTTTAGATGTAAACGAGTGAATGACAAATCAAAGGGTTATGACTTCTGTATTTACTGGCGTAATGAACCCACTATTCAGAGAAGTTGACACTAATTAAGATGGAGGGTTCATTACGCGGGACAAATAGTCACGGGAGTTATAACAGTGAGAATTTTGCGTGACGACCTTGGTTGTTTTGGCCCTTGAAATGCGTGATAAATCTTTTTTTGTAGCGCTAAGCTGTTCTTGTTTCCTTACGTAAGGAAAGTGCACGGATCGAACGGCGAAGTGCTGTCCAGCCGCTCGGTTGCAATGCTCCAGCGCATGCTGTTTGTAAACAGCGAGACCGGAGGTTGCTCTGACTGTTTCCCCTAATTGTTGTTTTTTTTTTGAGTTCCTGACCACACAGATCATTATCTAATATTTTGGAGAAGATACGCCGCATGGCGATAAATGACATTAGGTACCGCTTTCAGTCCATAAGACTGGATTTAGACATTCCATATGTAATTTTCTTACAAGGCTGTCTCCCCAAGATTCAGTGACAGGAAAGTTACCGATGCATTGCGGGAGTTCAATAAAAGGTAAAGAAACTCAGAATGTAGAACCGCTTATTCCTCCTCAATTACTCCTTACAAATTGCTTTTTTTCTTCATTTATACATTGCTGTTGAAATTATCTGCAACTTTTTATATCAATATTGTATTTGTCAAATTCTAATATTTATTGTTCTCTTGATCCCTCTCAATATTTTAAAAGCCGTAAGCTATCAAAATAAAAATATCTTGTTAGAACTACATTTTTCTTGGCGAAATCTTCAGCGAGGATTTGTGCCACAGTTTTAAGGCTATTCTTCTTGATTAACAGCGTTACATAGTTTAGATTGGTGGATGAGCTCTACGGGATCATAAAGAAAACCCTCGGCAATTTTGCGGATGAATGAATATTTAGAGCTGAGTGCATTAACACGTGCTAAAAAAGCCACACGGTTACCCTCAACAATTGAACACTGTACACTTCATGCTGATACCAAAGCCAGGAAAGTGGCTCTAACTAGTGAGAGAAAGACCAATCTCTCTAACTTTGTGTCTTCGGAAAGGATGAAGCAATTGGTCCTTATCACGTGGACAAACTACTTCAAGGACCCACTATATGCTTCACCTCTCTACGATGTGCCTCAGGAGAAGCCTCCCTGCGCAGGCCACTGCCCAGGGGAGTACAATACAGCGCGGTGCTTCACAACGCCAACTACCTCAACAAATGCGTTCTACTTACCCATACTACATGTTAAAAATTCAGGGAAGCCTCCTTACGCAAGACGTGATGATACTATCATAACACGAGGCGATTGATAGTCTAACTAAGTCCACATATATTATACTTGGCTTGTACCGAAAGGCCTTTGACAACGTGACGATTTCAACTTTACTGGCCAAACTGTAGGAACTTCGCCTCGGCGCACAAACGTACAACTAAGTTCGTGATTTTCTCAAGAAAAGAATTACCATGCTTACCTTCGGGGAGCTTACTTCTGAGCTGCTGGATAGTGCTAGTATAACACATTGGTCTGTGATATGATTCATGTTTTCAACTACAGCTATCTGGGGTTGCCAGCCAAGCTGAAAGAAATCGAATGGTTCACTCGCAGCATTTACACCGACGAAATACATGTGTGTGTTACGTGGAGCTTCGTTGGTCAGGTAGAACAGACGTTCAAACTCGCGATGCTGATGGTTGAACAATACCTAAAGACCACCTGAGGAAGCTGCCGTTTAGAAAAATTGATACCTTTAGCTTGCAAACCCACGCGAAGAGGCCCCAAGGCCACACAATAAGCTAAACGATGAAGATCCCGGTAGGAACAAAGGACTAACGAAGTACGGTGGGTGAGCAGTACCTATCGTAGATAACATTGGCGTTCTGGGCTTATATGTGGCAAACGGACACAACAGCGAGACCATAAGAAGACTAGAAGGTTCGATCGCTCATAAGAACAGCTGACTGATAAACAATATCGACTGACACAGCTGCATGAAAGCGAACAACGTAATCTGGCTTCGCCATGTGCTCAGTAACGTACGTGCTTCATCCCCCTCCCAGAATTGTTAGGTCGGGGAGAAGACATCGAAGTGGTGAAAGGTTCAAACAGAAAGGCTAGCATAAAACAAGTGATAGACCTACTTATAAACACGAGCATGAGTAGGTTACTGAAGCTGTGTAATAAAAAAACATTGGGAGAATGGATAGAAGCACAAAATCAACACAGCATGAAAACTTTTCTCAGAGCATGAAGGCCAGGTGGGCAGATAAATGTTGTATGGAAAAAAATGGTTCTTCCCAGACCGTAATGACCAGCTGAGACACGCTCCATCTCTAGACATGAAGTCACTACCAAAAAGAATAAATGCAACGCGCAAGGATGACAAGGCACCTTTTACAAAGATAGGTCCGCTTATCGAAACGTCGCAAAGGCTATTTGAGGCACTTTCTCTCTTTGTTCGGCTTATACCGCTTTGCCCCTGCATGGTTACGCCAATAAACGCTGTTTATGCTACGCACATATGCGCACAGCATTCTGCACTTCTTAATTATAATATTGGCATGTTTTTATAGTCATAGCCTATGTGACGCCAAAACACATGCTCTGTAAACCCTTTAGACACCGATGCATCATGTCGACGTGCTTTGTAAGCCCATGACATTGGCACAGCATTCCAGTTTATATAAAGACGTTTGTCCACCTCTCGCATGATTCAGATCAAGATTGGTTAATTAACTCCACATTTGGTTGAAATTTAGTAAATGAGGCGTACGTGTCGGACACTTCGCAGACTACTTCGCATGACATTTACTCTGACAATGCGTGGGTCGGCAATAACTTACTGTGGGTGCACCTGTGCATAATAGTAAAAAACCAAAGACCTAGCTGATTTCTACGTCTTAGGAATCGGTATGGCACGAAAGGGAAGCTTCTCCTACAGAAGTAGTTCATTTTACTGTCCAATAACATAACTCTCACACGTCTCTCGATGTTTGACAGCTACATCCTCGTTTATTGTGAACAAAACATACTGACGCTTCGCAAACGACTCTCACGATCAAGAAAAGGACTTTTTCAGTCATAGACGCATGCCGTAGCTGTAATTATCAACGGTGAGAGCCGAATGAGAGAGAGTGAGCTGACAACCAAGAGGGTCTTCATCAATTGAAGCTGAGCTACAGCTAAGTTTTCCTACTCGTGGCACGTAGAGTATGAAACGCCATTTCCTGACTCACGAAAAGCGCAACGCTCTCGGAGGCTACGGTGATGGCCGTCCGCAATCTTTTTGTGGGATTAGAGGGGTCTGTTTGTTTTTTGTTTTTTGCCGGTCGAACCGTTTCGCCCATGTTACCAATCCGTCGACGTCAGAAGAACATCGGGGTATAGTGCCAGAAAGGTTTTCTAGTGTCATGAACGGGCACCCGCCCAAGCGGTGGCGGAGAATTATTTTATGCCCCACGACGCGGCGCTGTTTGTTGCAGGCGCGCTGGTGAGGGACGGGGGAGGCTGACGAGAGCGTGCAGCTGGCGGTGGTGAAACCGCGTTCCTCCCTAAAAACTGCTCTCTGAAACACCCATTTTACCTGTACATATTATCACTAATTATCTTTGCGGCAGAAATAGAAGGAAATAAAAATAAATTTCACTATTCATATAGCCTTTTACAGATGTTTAAACTAGAAGTTTGACGTATTTTTTCCGCGCGTACACAATTTTAGTTATCTTAAAATGGCATCTACTTCACAACACAGTTTAACCAGAGCTTCCCCCTCCCCCTAATCAAGGTGGATGTTTTTGTTGACAAAGGCTAGAATAGTCAACAAGTAACTGCCAAACTTATAAAGCACAAACGAAAAAAAGTATGCAACAAAGTAGCACCCTTGTTTAGAGCTACATGTACCCGTTGTTGTTATTTTGGTATACGTAACCGCCTCATTGTGCTCTCTACTCACGCTCGAAGCAGCTGAGACAAAGTTCCTCGAAAATCAGCATGCCATTTGCTTAGGTGTGTGCATGTGGTAGGGGGGGGGGGGGGAGGGCAGCCGGCATCACAAAAGGAGGGTAGTGGGAGGGCGCCAAACTTGTCTATACATTAAATTATTTGTGAGGGAAGCTGCTGCGGCAGACCTCCACCCTCTTCCATGGTGGATGATTGAGCTGGCAAAGGCTGCGATAGTCATATATAGTAACTGCCGTACGGAAAAAGCAACAAGCAAAAAAGTGCACAGCCAACAGGCCCCAGCTTTTTTTTTTTCACCTGAGTTAACTGTCTTTGCAATGTGTTAAATTAGGAAATACACGCGCTTTATTGTGCTCTTCTGCGTACGCAGAAAATAGCAGCGATAAAGTTATCTAAAGACCCATATGTGATCAGATTTGGGTGCACGTTAAAGAACACCAGGGGATCGAATTTTCTGGAGCCCTTCACTATGGCGTCTCTCATAACCATATGGTGGTTTTAAGACGTTAAATCTCACATATCAATCAATCAATCAATCAATCAATCAAAGAATTAATCAATCAATTGACCAGTATGTGCAGCTTAAATCATACGTATGTGGAAGGGGATTGAGACAGCCGCAATCACTGGGGGGGGGTGTCCTGTTTGAATTTGATTTTGTTTTTGCAAAGTCTCGTTTTAAAAAGGCACGCAGAGAAGTCAAAATTTGTATTCAGCCATTTCTTCACTTTTCTCTATTTTTTCCGTATTTATTATGTCGAAGTAAATACATCTATTTCGTTTTGTCGCAGCTTCCTAATATGTTCATATGTTCCTCATGTGTGCATGAATTCCAAGTTATTGTCTGCTCATGCTCATTTTTAGTGAATTATTTATTGTTTAGTTGTTACTGCATTGAGGCATACCTTTCTTCTTTTTTTTACTGTTTGCTCACATTTTGCATCAAAACATTTATTATTGCGCTTTTTACCTGGTTGTTGTATTTTGTTTTTATGAAACATATATAAATATATAGGGATGTTGATGTCAATATACTAAAACGCAACTGTGTGGAAAAAGATGTGAATAAACTGGTACTGAAATCCTGAATCTCCTACATCTTTGTTCTGTGCATGACATATATCCCTCTTAATTTTTGTATGTGCTGTTCAGATGAAGATAACCTGGCAGTATGCTCTGAAGATCATTTTTTTTCTTCGTTTACAGTTTAACGACGCCCTGTGGGACGAGGGCAGCGACTTGGTACCGTTACCAAAAATCTTGTTTGAATGAGTAACGCCAGAGAGCGCTGACTCAGACGCGTTAATGCTGCGCGAGCGAGCGGTTGCGCCCACTGGAGCCCTTGTCGTAAAATCTTTCAGCTTTTCCGCCTCGTTCACGACACTAGGAAACAGTTTTCTAGGCACCATATTCAGTGCTGCCGTGGGGCTTTTTTTTACCATTCGCAGTCCGTTTGAAGTGGTGACAAGCTAGGGCGAGGTGAACAGACTATAAAAAGACTGTGTGTCGGTGATAACCACGACTAAAGGGATGGCAAGAAGTGTCGAAAAAAGCCTGAGCATGATTTCCTCCTTTGAAGTGAAACAAACGAAAATACGCAAAAGGCACGTTCAGGGTCACATCCGTCGTCATAGAGGCTTTCGCGTTCTGAGAGGTGTTAGCACTTTGTTTCGGGTCACTCGTCTGTCTACACAAACGTGTGGAGGTCACTTCAGTGGTAAAGCGGTTTGTGCTTCTTGTTTTCGGAAGTATCCTTGCGGTGAGATAGCCGGCCAGCGCCGTATGCGCCTTGTTGAGTCATTTATTCGCAACATATGACGTTAGCCAATGACTGCATCCGCTGCTTCCGATTTGTACGGACAAGCGCGTACTATTACATGGTGCGAATGCAGGCAAGATAGGTTGGGGTGTTTAGTGGTGGAATGGTGCAAAAGTGTTACTATGCATTTGTTTTTTGGGGGGGTCATTTAAGGTGAAAACAAGCTGTAGATGTGGACGTGTTATTGCATCGATGCTGCAAAGTATTCGCGCATGTTCGATTAGTTTGGCCTGGAAAGAAAGTGCGAATGCATCATGCGCTGTCTTGTGTGAACTCACATCTTTATCAGCAAACTGATTGTACCAGATGATTCTTTTCGCTGTTACCTGTTTCGTCGTTTTCCATCTCACAATTCGAACACGTGAATTGTTTGAATCTCGAAGACAGGACGAGACAGTTTCCTGTGTACGTTTTCTCGAGGCACGTTCACATTATGGTGCTCGTAACAGCCCGGTCGCTTCCCTCGATTGATTTGAGTGGTATGTGGAGTTTAACGTCTCAAAACTATGATATGAATATGAAAGACACACTAGTGAAAGGCTCCGGAAGTTTTCACCAATTGGGAATTTTTAACCTGCACACCAATCTGAGCACGCAGACCTGCAGCATGTTCGCCTCCGTCGAAAATGCAGCCGCCGCAGCCAAGATTCAATCATGCGATCTGTTGTTAGCCACCAAACCATCAAGGTAGGGCTGCTCGCTTCGTCGAGGTATTTACTGTACTATATGACAGTGCATGACAGCTGAAACTAACATGCAACCATACGTATATTTCGTAACTTTGCTCCTGTTTCTGCAAATATTTATTTCCTGTGGAGTTCCAGGATTTTTATAGAGAAATTACGCTGTGCCCTTTCGCGCTAAAGATGCCATTTGTAGTGGTGTTGAATTACTGATTATTTCGCTAGAAATTCAAACACGTGTCTTTTGATTGTCTTCACTAAAAAGAAAGAAATTCCTTGTGGGCATTCAAGGGCACATGTATTTTTATTGCATATTTTCGAACACTTGCCACTGTAACTTTATAGCAGCGTGCAGACTTTCTTTGCTTCTTGCTATGTACGTAGATTAATTAAACTGCGTCGATGATCACTCAACAGCTGTGTAGGGAGGCCCAAAAAACAATTGTAACTTTGACTGTTAAAAGTAGCCTTCATGCACCCCAAGCAAGCAGCAGCTTATTGAGATTCTTTTGTGAACTCCTCAATTTAGTTTAATGTTCTCAACAAGTACTGTAGGCTTTCACCGGCTTGGGATCAATGAAATATGTATATTTTAATAAATTGTCTGCCTTTCCTAGTACAATTTTGAAAAGAAGCCAGCATGGCTTATTTGATATATTTTATACATCAAAATCTAGTGTATTTATTTTGTTCCTGTGTTGAAGTATTCGCATTCCTTGCATTTTTTCATGTATATAATATCCCTATATATACATCGAATTGTGCAACTTCTGAAACAACATGTTTAGATAACAATAAATATAGACTAGCAAGGCTCTGAGGTTTCGCCAAGCGAATGATTTTTGTCAATACTTTTGCAACACTAACAACTTATTGAATTAGATGAACACCTTTACTACTTGACACTTTAAGCACTCTATTTTACTACTGCAGTTAGAGAGTGGAACAGCCTTAACCCAGCAGTATGAAACATTTATTTACCTTTTATGATGTGATCAACTTTAAGCCCCAACCATGAAACAAACAGTTTTATATTTGCGCCATTTCTTTTGTTGTTTTCTTGACTGTATATTGAAATAGATTGTATTAACCTCGATTGTTTCATTAGAAATACCAATGCTGTATCAGAGAGAATGACACTTCCTTGTATGAAATGCAATGTGCTCTGAAATGTCTGCATTTTTGCATGCTGACATTAATATCTGTATGCCCGCCTTCCTTGGTCTCCAAAGAGACCGATGGTATTGAAAATAAGTAAAGAAATTTCTATACACCAGGAACTAATGTTCCTTGACTTCGGGTATGTCACCCACTGTATACAAAATTGCCCTACCACTTGAGCATGAGTCGTGCAGTGACGACATCAGACTGCATTGACAGTATATCTATATACAGCCCCTGTGCCACAGTAAAAAAAACATATCTGACCGTCACGATACTCCATAATGCGAATTCTTTAGGTGTTGTGGTATTGCGATTAGCTTACACGAACAGTTTAGACAGACACGTATGTACGTACTGCTGCATTCCACTATTTATTTTTCACCCTCTCACTGGGGAATACACGTCTGCTTGTCTTTTATTGTAATGAAAGAAGCTTTGTGGTCGGAGATATGTTCAGCTTGCGCACCATCGCCTGGTTCTCAAAGACCAGGTCATTGGAAATGTTTCGCAAGGTCATCACAGTGGCGGAAACATTAACGATGTAGTGGCAGGAAGGTCTCGTTTGTCTTTTGTCTTTATGTCAACACAACAGTCCAGTGAACCACAACAAATATTGGTGTGGGTTCATGTCTGGCTAAAGCGAGGCGCAGGAAGTTCACGTCTTTGGTGAGTGCAGTGAGCAGCAAGCCATTGTCCAGTTTTGCCGAACACAGTTCTCCAATTTCATCTGAGCTACTCAATATTCCAATCGATATTACAAAATTTCCGAACGCAACTAAATAGCTATTCCTCCCACTCTGTGGTGGTCTCCGGTAGGACATCAGCAGTATACTGGTATAGTACACGACTTCAAGGGGTTGTTCATAATTCATACATGTTTCATGAGAGAGTCAAAGTACAGAGCAATGCTAAAAAATGGGATTGTTAAGTATGGCCTTGGCATGAGCGGCCAGACAGAAAACATTGCGCGATATGAATTGTGATTACTCTATAATAGCGTAGCACTTTGCGGTTTCGAGTTTCTGAGACAGCAACCTATACAAAACACATCGGCTAGCGTTCTGTCCGTATTGCGTTTCCCAAAGTGGAATCTGACTTCATTGTCTACTTTGGTGAGACAATGATGCCTGTTGAAAATATTTTTCTTGGCTTGCCTAATACATGTGCACACTTGCGTTTCCATTGGACACTTACACCTGCTATACACGGCAGTGGCGCTTGCTCAATGTCTGCGGAATTCAGTCGTTTTTCGGTTACACCACTGGCGGTGATGTAGCCTAGCGTACGAACGGGCACAAAAACGCTGTGCTATAAAGCTGCCTTGGCTACGCTTGCTAACTGGTTAGGGGGAAGGGAGTCCTGTGAGATACAGCAATTCAGACTACGTTCGAAATAAATTTCTCACAGTCCCCCATCAAATTTTGTACTGTATAATTGTCAACCTGATATACACATTACTATATTCTAATACACATTATTATATTCTGGCAACTCAAAAATGAAAAAAAAATCTGTCAGACTGAAAAATGGCTGTTGGAAACAACCACAGTTGATGTAAAAGATCAAGCTAGGTGAAAGTTGGTGCCCTCGGGCATTAACAAAATCTTTTTCTGGGATAATAGTACATGACCCCGTGACATGATGTTTTCAGTGTGTTTCCCAGTTCACTGCCCCTAGACAGATATCAGAGCTAATCTCGCACTGGTTTATCACTGAAACATTTTTGGAAAGCCTGCCTTTGCATCTTGTTGGGCTCAAGGCGTATAAAAAAATTGCCCGCAGCTTCCCTCGGGGGAACACTGAGGAGGATGCGGAGCATATAATTGGTTAACGGGGTGTTAAAGTGCGACTTACTTGGGTCGATGGCTAAATTGGTTAACGTGGTTGTGAAATGGGGTGTTAAATTGCGACTTACTTGGGTCGATGGCTAAATTGGTTAACGTGGTTGTAGGAGGGGGTGTTAAATGAGTGAACACGTACACACGTATGCGAAAGGGCGGCGCTGGTCGAAGGGATGTCGATCATTGTGTTTGTGGATTCGTTGGCATTCATTTCACGGCGACTTCGGACGTCGACGCGCCTTACAAACCAACGGACGAGCGGCAACTGAGCGAGCGAGCGCCGACCTTGAGTATATATACAGCGCGACGGCGCATGCGCTGTCAGCTGTCGAATGTTCTCGAAGGAGAAGCGCGCGCGCGGCACAGATGGCGACGGCGCGACGGCGCATGCGCTGTCAGCTGTCGAATGTTCTCGAAGGAGAAGCGCGCGCGGCACAGATGGTGGGCGACGGCGCGACGGCGCATGCGCGCGCGTCAGCTGTCGAATGTTCGAGAAGCGGTGCGAACGGCGCGGACGGCGCACTACAAGGCGCGAGTATAAGATGCTTCCGCATCTAAAATAGGAGCAACTTTAGAAAGTATACGTATGGTTGCCTCTTAGCTTGAACTGAGGCGCACTGTCATATCTTACAGTAAATACCATGAGGAAGCGAGTAGTTGGGACGGACACCAAAACACAACATTACTCGGAAAACGTACACAGGGAACTATCTAATTCTGTCTTTGCGATTACGGAAATGTTGTAGGCCTGTGTACTCAGATTTAGGTGCACGTTAAATAAACCCAGGTGGTCAAAATTTCCGGAGCTTTCGACTACGGCGTCTCTCATAATCATATTATGGTTTTGGGACGCTAAACCCAACAAATCTAATCTATCTATCTGTCTTTGCGATTAAAACAACTCGCGTGCTGGTATAATAAAATGGGGAATTCTCCAAAGAGACCAAAGAGATAACAGCGAAAGCAAGCATCTAAATGGCGATCAAGGCGCTGAATAGTTTGCTGATAAAGATGAGAGTTCAACTATGCAGCGCACAATGCGTTCGCACATTCTTTCCAGGCCAAACTAATAGAACTTGCGCAAAAGTTTTGCAACACCACGAAATACTACGTCCACAGTTATTGCTTGTTTTCACAATAAATGACAGGCGAAAAAAAACCAAAGTCGTAGTAACACTTTTGCACCATTTCATCACCAAGCACTGCAACATGTCTTGCTTACATAAGCAGCACGTAATAGTACGCGCTTGTCCGTACAAATTGGAAGCAGCGTATGTGGTCGTTTGCATACGCTAAACACTGCGAATAAGAAGTCTTAACACGGGTCATTACGGCACGGGCCGGCTATCTTACAGCAAGGAGACTTAACAAAACAAGAAGCACGAATAGCTTTGCCACCGAAGTCACCTCCACTTGTTTGTGTGCACGGAACACCGACGTGAAACAAATTGCGCAAATGTCTCAGCAGGCGAAAATTTTAAGGATGACGGTTCTGGCACGGCCAATGTTTTTTACCGACTGTCGTTTGCTCCACAGAGGAACGAATTTTTATATCCAAGGCATTTTCTGACTCTTTTTGACATCTCTCCTGCCGTTATATTGTTGCCTTAACCCGAGGTGGTCAAAATTTCCGGAGCTCTTCACTACGGCATCTCTCATAATCATACGGTGGTTTTGGGAAGTCAAACCCCAAATATCAATCAATCAATCATACTATTGCTTTTATCACAGGCTCAGAGTCTTTTTATAATTTGTTCACATAGCCCCGGCTTGTCACAACTTCAATTGGACTGCGAATCGTAAAAAAAGCACCACGGTACAGTGTACAAGAAGGGGCTCTAGCCGCGGCAGCCTTGATAATTTGATGACGTCAACAAATTGGTCACATTGGCACCTGCAAAAAAAACATCCCGGATGAGATTTTACGGAGAACGTAGATTTACAACCAGGCGACGCACAGCTTTTTTTTGTATGGGTGGGTGCTTAGAGCGAGGCCAAAGTAAGGGTCATGCGGGCACTTGGAGTTGCGGCGTTATATTGATGAATTGCAGTTATCCTATCGGAAATGCGCCGAACACGATGAACAGGTAGAAACGACGCGTTGAAAAGAAGAGTCATTGCTGTCATGGTCATGACACATTCCTTCAGTTTAGAACAGTCACTGCTAGATCACAGTGTTAGAGATAAAGGGCGTGTTTGTGAGCGTCCAGGGAGTGTGGCCTTGCCTCAGTGCGTAGCGTGCCAGACATACGTGGCTTGTTACCGAGAGGTAATGTGGCCGACTCCTCTTGACGGAAGTTTGGGCTTCACTTCCTGATGAGGCGTAATTTTCTGACGTCATTTCCGTGACAAAAATATGTCAATGTGAACATGGTTGACTCCCGCATAAAACACTTTGGGCTTAAAAATTACGAAAGGATGCGAAGCAGCAGTAGAGCGCACGGCGTTGACACGATTTAAAGGGTCGTCGGCACGTATGCTCGAAGAACGGTTTTGAAGCGAATCTAGGTGTAGCATTTACTCAAATAAATATCTGTTTGAAATGAAAGAACAAAGAAAGCAGGTTGTGTTTCATGTAAGCTTCATCGCAATCAATGAGCCGAAGGAGTAGACAGATTTAGTTGCGCGTCCGCAGCAGCCGCACGTATGCAGCCTGCTATTGCGAATTGCTGGTGTGCTGCTTCTGTATGGCTGAAATGGACGCGCAACTAAATCTGTCTAATGCTTGCACTGGACGTGTGGTTGAGTTTTGCGCGTGTGGAGAGGGTAACGCGAGAGAGAAGTGTGTTGCGAGCAAGTAGTTGGTTGCCAGCGTCTGGAAAGGCTGAACGCTGATGCGGCTGAGGAGGAGAGTGACGTCAGCGCAGCTGTTACTTGACCTACTTGGCCCCGCACCAATACCTGCGGCGAGACGTTTCCTACAGGCGTACCGACCAGCAATACACTTGCTAGTCAAAGAGCTGCTCCGCATCTAACATTCACTGCAATATCCACAAAGTGGGTGTTAGAAGAGCTTGTTTGGATGTTCACGGGGCATATTTTTCGGCGAGACCATTTGTGTAGTAATGCGTGTTAACGAGCCGGCGCATGCTGTGTACATCAAAGGCGGCATTGTTGAGTACGTTATGTGACAGGAAATGCACAATGTTGGCCACGGTCATCGCCACGCTAACCTCCTGCCACTCTATGCGATAGTTGCTGTTGCCGTGAGTCAAATGTCTAAAACACTTATAAAGTGGAGACGTGGAGCTATCAGGCATTCTTCATTTGTTGAGAGCAGGCTGGTGAAGAGGCTTGGCAGGATATCGATACCCGTGTCTAACACTGATGTTAAAATTTTGTCACGTGCTGCCGTGCCTGCGAAGCGACGAGAAAATAGTTTGCATAGTCGCGAGATCCTCCTCACCCAGCTGGCTTGCTTCACATTCCTTTTTTCTCTCCTCTCGGTGAGGTGGCAGCGCGCGTTCACTCCCGGCCAGACCAAACACCACTGTCATCATGTTCTTGTCCTCTCTGTTTCACATTCCTTTTTATCTCCCACTTCCCGTCCTCCTAGTGGCGTTCTTGAATTGGCCACTTGAGTCGGAGACAGTTTTGATGCCACGCTTTTCTCTTCGCTTCTCTTTGTTTCAAAGCCACTTTGAGTAGGGAAGCACGCGGTCCCTGGAAAACCGACAACTTATGTGGCGGCGCGCCCTCTAGTAAACATTGTTGGAACCAAGAGAAGGGGTTGATCGTGAGCGCTGACCGCAGAATTGCACACTCTGGCAGCACTGCTGTACACGCCAGAAGCTGCCGTATAACAAGCCACGAGGAAAAAGGAGCAAGCTTTTAAAAATTCACGCATCTCCACGAAGTCAATGAGGAGAATTCGGTGAAGCTTGGCCCAAAGGTCCCCCATGTCAAAGTTGAAGTATCTGACAAGTGTAAAGAACCTGAGCTTGTAGGTTTTTTATAAGGTTTTGCTAGAATATGATCGCCATTAGTGCATTTTAAATGTCTTTTGTGAATCAAATATGTAATAAGAGCATTTCCCCACATAATGTAGTTTGAGTGACGTAAAGCGACATAAATCGACAACAAAGCTGTCTTGAGGTTCACATTGTCTACGTTGTAGTCACGGACTAGTATAAATCGTTTGTGCTTTCACAATTTTGAAGTGCTGTTTTCACAATCTTATATTCATAGCTCATCTGTTGAAACTTGGTTTTATTCAAATACAATCATGTTTCCACGATAACCATAATTTTCTAACCACAATGTCTGCGGAGTGAGCTTTGACGACAAAGCTAGACATAATATAAACGTTGAAGTCATCGTCAAGGGGGTTTTATAATGATTGGTAAAAATTATGAATAGTGTCAGTGTTGTGTCAATCATTTTTTTTGTCTTTCACGTACGCGAGTTTCCCAATCACGGACGTGAACAACGATAAGAGTAGGCCCTAACTAGTTTCAGCCGTACAAATCTCACAAGCTATTGATGCATTTGACTAAGTCGACTCCAAGGAAAAAGTCATCAGCCATACCCCGGGAACGTTTCATGAGCTATGTTCAAGCACTTCAGCCTGTAGTCTATCCGCATACCGTGCTGCCGGATGATGAATGGAAGAAGAACTTTTAGGCTCGCATGAAAAAGTTTTCAAGGGCCTTCGTTCTCTTGTTTGTCGTGCAATGCTCAGCGCCGTGGTAGATATACCTGTTTCAATGCTGTATGGTTTATTGTATGTCGAACTCGAGAAGCATGTCCTTTGTTTGTGTGCTCTTGCTCACTGTTTGCGGCGTTGTGCCTGGACGTTGTGTTCTTTCATCTGGATGAATGGCCAGAGGCCAGCAGTGCTGGTTGCCTTGACTTTTCAGCGTGACCTAGAGGGGCACAAGGTCAACACTGCTCATATGAGCGCCACTCGTTTTGGAACAGTGCGTTCCAGAGAATTGAAACCATTCCAGAAACTGTGGCTTTTGTGTCGTACCTTCGGCTAAAAACCTTACTTGAAGCCACAGCAGTAGGGGCGAATTCAATGCCTCAATCACCAGCTGGGAATCGAGGCACGATTTTCAGTCGTAAACAAATGCGAAAATATGCTCAACGTACTGCACTAAATCAGCAACACACTTAATTTATTCCTTTATGTGTGCTACTGAATGACACCAAGCGATTGTCCAAGCCTATCGACTTTGCTTTGTTTAGTGTTACTGTGTACTAACAAAACAAAAAAATTCTTCTAAGAGGCACTATGGCTGAAGCCAAGTTTTAGACAAGGGGTTGTGTCTTCTTCAAGCCAGTAACTGCCCACGTTAGTGCGAGTATCATTGTGCTTCTTCGATGGTCTTCGATGGTCAGCTTCGATGGTCAAGTAGAACAGACGTTCAAACTCGCGATGCTGATGGTTGAACAATACCTAAAGACCACCTGCGTGAGCTGCTCTTTATAAATAATTGATACCTTCAGCTTGCGAACCCACCCGAAGAGGCCCCAAGGCCACACAATAAACTAATTGATGAATATCCCGGTAGGAAAAAAGGACTAACGAAGTACGGTGGGTGAGCAGTACCTATCGTAGATAACATCGGCGTTCTGGGCTTACATGTGGCAAACGGACACAACAGCGAGACCACAAGAACACTAGACGGTTCGAGCGCTCATACCAACAGCTGACTGATAAACAATATAGACTGAAACAGCCACATTAAAGCGAACAACATGATCTGGCTTTTCCATATGCTCAGTAACGTACGTGCTCCATCCCCCTCCCAGAATTGTTAGGTCGGGGAGAAGACATCGAAGTGATGAAAGGTTTAAACAGAAAGGCTAACATAAAACAAGTGATAGACCTACTTATAAACACGAGCATGAGTAGGGTTCTAAAGCTGCGTATTAAAAAGCATTGGGGCAATAGATAGAAGCACAAAATCTACACAGCATAAAAACTTTTCTCAGAGCATGACGGCCAGATGGGTAGGTAAAAGCTGTATGGAAGAAAAAAATGGCAGCATATCCACGGAGTGAATGATGGAGAGTGGGGCGAAGCATTCGCCCGTCCATGCGTCCGTCTGTGTGACCGTCCATGCGTCTGTTTGTGCGCCCGTCCCTGCGTTCTTTCATGCATCCGCCCCTGCGTCCGTTCATGCGTCCATCCATGCATCTGTCTGTGTGTCCGTTCGTTCATCTATTCAACACTCCAAGTCCCACCATCTCGCAGCTTTTTATCATATATTCCCCATATAGAAGCACCGCCATCCAGCGGACATTCCAAGGACTAAACGAGAGGTGGCACACGCACACTTTCTTACGGCCTGCGCTTTGGGTCCACTTTCCACCTTTAACCACCTCTAGTTCATGGTATATTCTAGTTCACTGTATTCAAGGCACTGCGACCAAACGCTCGCTAAACCTTTCGAAAACTAAGGAGGTTACGCCCAGCGAGTATAACGTAGCAACCTTTCCCTGTCAGATAGGGCTCAATTTACATGCCAATGGCTGCTAATGAGAAATGAGAGACAGGAGAATTCGGCTTTTACTTTCTTACGGCTTGCGCTTCGTATCTACTTCTCATTTTTAACCACCTTGAGTTCATTCATGGTATATACAAATTCATTGTATTCATGGCACTGCGGCTCAACGCTCGCTAAACCTTTCTAAAGCTAAGGAGGTTACACCTAGCGAGTATAATGTAGCATCCCTTTCTTGTCCGATAGTGCTCCATGTACATGCCAATGGCTGCTAATGGGGATCGCAGCGTGCGCGTTGACTAAAAGCCGAATGCTCATGTCTCTCATTCCCCATTAGCAGCCATTGGCATGTACATTGAGCACTAGTTTTTATTGTTAAACAACGCACAGAAGAAATCTCTCACTGGCACCACCTTGGAGGTCAAGTGTTATACCTATTTCGGGTATGTGCCACTGGTGGTTACATACGAGGGACGCCCAAGCCACGCCATGAGGAGCTTCGCCCCTAAAAAATCTTTCCAGACGGTAATTACCAGCTGGGACACGCTCCACCACGACCCTCAGGTCGCGGGTTCGATTCCCGGCTGCGGCGGCTGCGTTTCCGATGGAGGCGGAATTGTTGTAGGCCCGTGTGCTCAGATTTGGGCGCACGTTAAAGAACCTCAGGTGGTCGAAATTTCCAGAGCCCTCCACTACGGCGTCTCTCATAATCATATGGTGGTTTTAGGACATTAAACTCCGCAAATTAATCAACAATCAACGCTCCACCGCTATACATGACGCCACTACACACCGGAATAAATGCAACGCGCCAAGGATGAGAAGGCACCTTTTACAAAGATAGGTCCGCCTATAGAAACGTCGCAAAGGCTATTTGAGGCACTTTCTCTCTTCGTTCGGCTTATTCCGCTTTGCCCCTGCAGGGTTAGGCCAATGAATGCTGCTCATGTTATGCACATAGACGCACTGCATTGTGCACTTCTTAATTATATTGTTGCCATCTTTTCTATTGTCAGAGCCTATGTGACGTCGAAACACTTGCTCTGTAGACCCTTTAGACACCGATGCATCATGTCGACGTGCTTTGTAAACCCACAACATAGGCACAACAATCCAGTTTAGACAAAGACGTATATCCACGTCTCGGATGATTCTGATCAATCTTGGTTAATTAACTCCACATTTGGTTGAAATCTAGGAAGTGAGGCGTGTGGAGCACCTCGCAGAGCATTTCGCTCGACATTGACTCTATCAATGCGTGGGATCTGCGATAATTTACTGTGATTGGACCTGTGCATTATCGTAAAACAAGAAATGCCTAGCTGATCCCTGCGTCCTAGGAATCGGTATGACATGAAAGGGAAACATCTAGAGAAGTAGTTCAATTTACTGGCCAATAACGTAAGAGAGCTCTCACAACGTCTCTCGATGTTTGACAGTTACATCCTCGTTTAATGTGAATAACATCACACTGACGCTCCGCAAACGACTCTCACGATCAAGAAACAAGCTTTTGCAGTCATAGACGCATGTCGTAGCTTTATATAATAACGGTGACAGCCAATTGAGGGAGAGCAGGGTGACAACCAAGAGAGTCATCTTGAATGGGCGCTGAGCTAGAGTTAAGTTTTTTTTTTACTCGCGGCATGTTGGAGTATGAAACGCCATTTCTTGACTCATGTAAAGAGCAACACTCTCGGAGGCTAGGGTGATGGCCGGCCACACTTTTTTTGCGGGATTAGAGGGGTCTGTTTTTTTTTGCAGGTCGAACCTTTTCGCCCATGTGACCAATCTGTTGTTGCCAGCAAAACATCAGGGTACAGTGGCTACAAAGGTTTTCCTAGTTTCATGAACGAGCGCCTGCCCAAGCGGCGGCGGAGAAACCATATGCACCACGACGCGGCGCTCTTTGTTGCTGGTGAGTGACGGGGGAGGTTGACGACGGGGTGCAGCTGGCGGTTGTGAAACCGCGTCCCTCCCGCAAAACTGATTCCCTAAACACCTATTTTAACTGCAGATATCCCTAATTATCTTCGCGGCAGAAATAGAAGGAAAGAAAAATAATTTTTACTATTCATATACCGTTCTACAGATGCACAAACTAGCAGTTCGACATATTTTCGCCACGCGCACACAATTTTAGTTGCCCTAAAGGGCATCTACCTCACAATACAGTTTAACCAGAGCTTCCCCCTCCCCCTAATTAAGGTGGGTGTTTCAGTTGACAAAGGCTGGAATAGTCAACAAGTAACTACCAGACTAATAAAGCAACAACGAAAAAAAAGTATGCAACAAAGTAGCCCCCTTCTAATAAAGCAACAACAAAAAAGTATGCAACAAAGTAGCCCCCTTTTTTAGCGCTGCATGTACCCGTTGTTGTTATTTTGGTAAACGTACCCACTTTATTGTACTCTCTACGCACGCAGGAAGCAGCTGCGACAAAGTTCCTCGAAAATCAGCGTGTCATTTGCTCAGGTATGTGCAGGTAGAAGGGAGAAGGGCAGCCGCCCTCACTAAAAGGGGGCGGAGGGAGTGCGTCTACTCTGCCCCATACATTCGAATAATAAGGAGGGAAGCTGCTGCGGTAGACCTCCACCTCTTCCAAGGTGGATGCTTGAGCTGGCAAAGTCCGGAAGGCTCATATATAGTAACTGCCAGACGGATAAAGTAACTAGGGCAAAAAGTACACAGGACAGGCTGCACATTTTTTTTTCACCTGAGTTAGCTGTCTTTGCAATGTGTTAATTTAGAAAATGCACGCTCTACATAGTGCTCTTCTGCGTACGCAGAAAAGAGCAGTGAAAAAGTCCTTTAAACATCCCTATGTGATCAGATTTGGGTGTATGTTAAAGCACCCCAGGTGATCGAACTTTCTGGAGCCCTCCACTACGGCGTCTCTAATAACTATATGATGGTTTTAGGACGTTAAATCTCACATATCAATCAATCAATCAATCAATCAATAGGCCAGTATGTGCAGCTTAGATCATACGTACGCTGAAGTGGATTGAGACAGCCGCCATCACTGGAGGGGGGGGGGTCTTGTTTGAATTTTGATTTTGTCTTTGCAAAGTCTTCTTTCAAACAGGGGTGCACAGGCATCAAAATTTGCATTCAGCTATTGCTTGGATTTCACCTATTGTTTTATCGTATTTATTATGGTAAACTAAGTACATATATTTCATTTGTAGCAGCTTCTTATATGTTCAATACTTATTCCTCATGTGTGCATGAATTCCAATTTATTGTCTGTTCATGCTCATTTTTAGTGAATTATTTATTATTTAGTTTTTACTTTATTGAGGCATACCTCTCTTCCTTTTTTTCACTGTTCACTCACATTGTGTATCAAAACACGACGGTTTTTTGTCTATCTGGTTGTGTTAATTAGTTTTTTATGCTATTATTCGTATAGGGAAGAAGACGCACGCACAAAGTAGTTTATTGACGTTTCGGCCGTGGGTCCGGGCTTCATTGATTGATTGATTTGTGGGGTTTAACGTCGCAAAACCACCATATGATTATGAGAGACGCCGTAGTGGAGGGCTCCGAAGATTTCGACCACCTGGGGTTCTTTAACGTGCACCCAAATCTGAGCACACGGGCCTACAACATTTCCGCCTCCATCGGAAATGCAGCCGCCGCAGCCGGGATTTGAACGCGCGACCTGCGGGTCAGTAGCCGAGTACCTTATCCACTAGACCACCGCGGCGGGGCGAAACCAGATTCTAGTAATGTGACCTGTAGATTTTCAAAAGAGTGGCCAGAAAGGTGCACGTGTCTTAAAATGGGCAAGTGGGGTAAGGTGTTAGCATGAGATTTATGGTTGTTAAAACGCAGTCTAAAAGGCCCTTCTGTTTGACCAATGTACTGTATTTCACATAGCACACATTCTATCATGTATATCACGTTCTTAGAATCGCAGTCAAGATTGCTTTTGATTTTTAGGGAAAAGTTGAAACCATTACTGGTGACCTGTTGGCATGTGCGCATGTAAGGGCATACTTTGCATCGCAGTTTTTGGCAAGGATGGCACCCGATCGTGTCAGGGCTGTCTGCTTTCGACGATGATGACGATGAGGGTATGTCTCGAATAGTTTTAGCTTTGCGATACACTGCTTTAGGTGGTTCGGTGAAGATGTTTCTCAAGCGTTCACTTTGCATTAGAATATTGTGGTGCTTTCTCAGCACATTCGAAATACGCGGAACTGACGCAGAATGGGTAAGGACTAAGTTTGTCTGCGGTAAGGGAGTTGAGTTTTTAGCAGCGCACAACAGCATTCTACGATTATGCATGTCGGCACGTTTTTTTGCGTCATCAATTAATTGCGACGGATATTTTTGTTTGACTAGAGCATCCTTTAGTGTTCTGCAATTTTTTTTGAAACTCTGATTGCTCTGAGCAGATTCTCTTAAAGCGTACGGCCTGACTGTAAGAGATGCTAGTTTTGCAATGTTTCAGGTGGCTACTGTCAAAGTGCAAATACTGTTGCCGGTCTGTAGGCTTCCTGTATAGAGCACTGGAGAGCTTATCATTTAGAATCGAAATGCTTACATCAAGAAAACTAAGCGTTGATGTGGAATAGGTATGAGAAAATGATATTGATGGATGGGTATCATTAAAGTCAGATATGAAGGAAAGCAACTCCTGTTCACCGTGCGGCCAAATAAGGAAAATGTCATCAATATAACGTTTATAATAAAAAGGTTTCAGCGTGCGGGTTTGCAAAAATTCACTTTCAAGCTGGCCCATGAATATATTGGCGTAGTTGGGTCCAATACGTGTACCCATTTACGTGCCGCTTACTTGGACATAGTGTGTCCTTTCAAATTGAAAGTAATTTAGCTCTAAAATGAGCCTTAGCAATACTGCTAATGTGTTACTGTCGATAAATTTACCCGGTGATGCTGCTTCATAGGACCTGGCGACTGCCGCTATTCCGTGTACATGCGGAATGTTGGTGTATAAAGACGCTACGTCTAGCGTGACCAAAAAGGAACCTTGAGGAACAATCAGATCAATTATACCAGGAACAAAGTCGGTAGTGTCCCTTACGTAAGACGGAAGTGATGCTGGGATACTACTGATCAGAGAATCGACATAGCTGGACAATTTTTTTGTGACAGTACCTATACCTGAAATAATGGGACGGCCGGGGTTGTTTATCTTGTGTATTTTAGACAAAAGGTAAAAATGACCAAGAACAGGACTTAAGAGAATAAGACAATGAATCGCATTGTCAGGCACCTTTTTGTTTTCTAGAAGCTCTAGCAAAGTGCTCTGGACAAGAGATTTAAATTGTTCAGTGGGGTTGTGATCTAGACGCTTGTAAAAACTCGTGTCTCCGAGCTGTCTTTGGGCCTCTGCTTCGTAATCAGACTTGTTCATTACGACAACAGCTCCACCTTTGTCCGCAGGCTTGATGACGATGTCATTGCGACAGGACAAGGAATTTAATGCTTTCATTTGACTGGTGGTTAGGTTACGGCGAAACGGCGTTTGCTTTCTATACGACTGTAGTAGGTATCGCTGTACAGCTTTGATATACATATATAAGCATCTGTATCGTTGTGAGGGAGGTACCCAACGTTTTCCAGAAGGTAATGCACTTGTGGAACCATTTGTATTTTGCCGGTCATGAAAAAACTCGCGCAAGCGTA
This sequence comes from Rhipicephalus annulatus, assembly GCA_013436015.1. Classification (NCBI taxonomy): domain Eukaryota; kingdom Metazoa; phylum Arthropoda; class Arachnida; order Ixodida; family Ixodidae; genus Rhipicephalus; species Rhipicephalus annulatus. The sequence continues at coordinate 151,014 of WOVY01003226.1, read as the reverse complement.
AGTTGCGGGCAAAATTACTCAAGTCTTTCAGTAATTGAAATTCACTGTGTCCGCCTGTGGCAGGACAGAAATTAAGACCACGGCACAGAACACTGCACTGCTCAGCAGTTAGTACAATGTTCGAAATATTTACTATATTTTTCTGCTGCTTGACGATATGTTTGTCAATGGAAGGTGACAAAGAAGTATCGGGGTAAGCTTGTACCGGATTCATTTGCAAAGGGACGTAATTGCATCTATTGTTCTGGCTAGGGCACCAAACACCGTCACGCGACATTTTCTTGACTTTCAATGCGTAAATTTCACGATGCTTTTTATATGCGAATGCCTCTAGTGCGGCGGATTCATTAGACGAGAGGCTTAAATTTGCTGACATTTGATTTTGTTGGTGCAAGATTTTTTTGCTTGAAGAACGATAATGATCAAGAGTAACTCGGGTGAGTTGTAGTAAAGCATTTCTTAATATGTCGTCCCACCTATCTATATTTTGCTGAGACATGTTAGATAGGGCTTGTTTCACAATGATACGTAGCCCCTAGGTGCAACAGACGCGGTTAAGTAGGTGTTCAAAGTATCTACATGTAGGTCGTTGCGAACACGTTTTTCTACAACTTTCCGTAACCCTAAAAATTCCTTTGAACAGAGGCAAGAAGTGTTTTTACCTGGTGACAAAGTCTGTAGTCAATCAACAGGTCCCTGTCGCACGGTTTGGATATGGCTGCGAAGCTTGTAGCGGTGACCACTGGCTGAGGGATCTGGAGGGTCTATTGCTGAATGCGAAGGTCCAATTGACAAACCTCTCGTAGCGGAGTCTGTCGGGCAACTTTTCGAAGGAACCTTGTTGCAATAAACCTGCGTCACTCGCTCGTGGGGCGATGGTGGCTTCTGAGGGGAAGCACAACTTCTTGTTAGGCCAGTCACCAGGGCTGTGTCAGACGACTCGCGCACAACGGTATGCCTCCTTGCGTGATGCTGAGGTGGATCGGTGGGCACACTGTCCAACCAGGAGTGCGACATTGCGCTGGATGGCTTGTAACAAATGTGCCGAATATGGCTCGCCATGAGCGAAACCCCTTCAAAATTAGGATGCAAGCCATCAGCGGCCAGTACGCGTAGCGAAGGCAACCATTCGAAGCCGTGATCCAGGAAAGACACCAGTCGAGAGCGGCGACACAAATTCTTTAGCAGAGCTTTAAACTAACACGCTTCACGGTTGAAGCAACGCACTAAAGTTTCACTGGGGTGCCATCGTGGGCGGTTTCTGGTCCTTGGTAGGATGAGGGTGGCGTAGGTCAAGGTGACTTCGGGTCGTTCCTTGGCAATATGGTTGATAACTTTACAGTAGCTGTCGAAAGCTTTCTGTGCTGAGGCTCGAAGTATGTCGTCGGTTACTACGTGTAGGGCGATTGTAGTGGTGTTCCGAGGCACGAAATCTAATGGTGCTGACACGTCAGTGATTAAGGCACCGCACTGGGACAGAAATGCTGGAGTATCAGCCAGCGCTGGATCGAAGTACTGATGAATGTGCTTCGTCTGAGAGTCTCCTACGACAGTCAGAGATGCTACATTCTTTGGGCACTTCCAGTAAATGTGCTTCGACGTGGTCTGCTCCGGAGCCATTGTTTCAGTATACCAAAAACAAAAGTGATGCTGGGTCCGGGAAAAAATATTCGTATAGGGAAGAAGACGCACGTACGAAGTGATTTTATTGACGTTTCGGCCGTGGGTCCAGCCTTCATAAGAAATTGTGTGGTTTCCGCACAAATTATGATAGAGAAGCCCCTGAATCATTCCTCAACTATAAGTTCAACGCCGTCGCATCTGGTCTGAATGAAAACGTGGGAAAACTTAGTTGCCTATCTGCGTAACCTGTATCACCCTGTCCATCTTTTTTCAACCTTGCTCAGCAAGTCGCACTACATTGTCTGCTCTGCATTGTCTGCTCTTGACTATCACGTGGCACGGGAGTGCCAGCGTCATATTCGAGAGTAAGGATGTTTTGATTAGGATAGCACTGTAGTTTCGAGCTCCCATTTTTCTCCTCAAAGTTAGGTTGTGGTACGGGGGGTCCCTGGCGTTCTTGTACGGCCTCATTCCTACTTTCCTGTTGCAGAGCAGTGGAGCTTCTGCAGTCCCGCTTGAGTTTTCTGTATTTCACTACTGAAATTTTGCGTCCCTTTTTTAGTACATATTTTTTCAGTTCTCTTGCCTCATTCTCTCAGAAATTAGATACCAATTTCTGCGTGGCCTCCGTGACACTATATTCGGCGGCTTACACTCACTATGGTCCACAATGACCCGAGTCAGTTGCAAGGACGCTTCCAGTAATATTGTTTCCCACTTTCCCCTTTCTGCTTCACTTAGTGTAGACATTGAGGGGTTGCAGGCTAGGCGGAGGCCCTTAGGTGCAATTTCGTGAGATAGATATTTGGTTAGTTGTTCCGCGTGTTTTTCGTATCGCACCCGCTTTTCAATGATTTTCCTAATCGATAGAAATCAGTGGGACCATGCGTGTTTAAGACTGCCCGTACCTTTTGTTTCCCCGTGTCATTTGGAAGCCACTGCCTACACAATACACAAGGCAGGCAATCCGGGATGTCCGATAGTATCCAGTAACAGCACATCAACAGAAATTATATCAGAATTCATCAATTCCTAATAAAAACGTCCCCCCAAATTTTCCCTATTACCTAAAGGACACAAACCACTTCATCTGTGAAACTTCATTTTCGACATCCCAGGTGGCAGTTTTCTGGTGACCATGGACGTCTGCTTACTGTACAACAACAGACCCCACCATGACGAAATAGCGCCTATGGTTTCTGATTATCTAAAATCCGACTATCAACAAGTGTAAGTGGCCAGGTACTGTTTACACTTCTTGAATTAGTACTAAATTATAATCATTTTGAGTTCAATGACAAGCATTTCCTTCAGGTCTGTGGCACTGCAATGGGCACGAAAATGGCCCCAAACTTCGCGAGCACCTTTATGGCTTCACTTGAAATCCCATTCATTCAAAAAATATTACTGGAAGCGTCCTTGCAAGTGACTCGGGTCATTGCGGACCATAGTGAGCGTAAGCCGCCAAATATAGTGTCACAGAGGCCACGCAGAAATTGGTATCTAATTTCTGAGAGCATGAGGCAAGAGAACTGAAAAGATATGAACTAAAAAAGAGACGCGAAATTTCAGTAGTAAAATACAGAAACCTCAAGTGGGACTGCAGAAGCTCCACTGCTCTGCAACAGGAAAGTAGGAATGAGGCCGTACAAGAACGCCAGGGACCACCCGTACCACAACCTAACTTTGAAAAGAAAAATGGGAGCTCGAAACTACAATTCAATCCTAATGAAAACATCTTTACTCTCGAGTATGACGCTGGCACTCCCGTGCCACGTGATAGCCAAGAGCAGCCGAAAACCTATGAGAAAAATGTACTCAATCTGTCAAACACAACACTCACACCCGCTCAGCTTCAACTTTTGTCGAGAGGTTTAGCCTTTTGTACATCATCCGGTAGATTCAGCGAATTTGAACTGTGTCAAGACCTCGATAACTTTGCGCGTAATCTCCGCCTCCGTGAATACTTTCATGATCGCAAGGACTGTACGGACGAGAATAGATTGATTGGTAGTGACAAATCATGGTGTCCAGGTGAGCAGAGGGACAAACACCTCGATATGTTTATATCAGCAGTTCAAAAAGGTATCATCAGAGCGTATGAAAAAAATCGGCCATTTTGAAACGAAATATCAAAGTCAGAACGAAGGGCACTTGATGAACTACGAAAAAACATTGGAATTACCATCGAACCGGCTGATAAAGGGGGCTGCATAGTCATTCTAAATACGTCGGACTACTTAAAGGAAGGGGAACGACAACTATCAGACACAAAATTCTACAAAGAACTTCCAACGAACCCGACTCCTGAATTTGAAAGGCAGATAAAAGTAACCCTAAACAATCTCCGCCGGGACGAGAAATTTACCGGCAAAATGTTAAAAGCAATGTTACCGGCCCATTCTGTTCCCGGTCGATTTTATTTGCTCCCCAAAATACACAAGGCAGGCAATCCGGGACGTCCGATAGTATCCAGTAACAGCACATCAACAGAAAATATATCAGAATTCCTCAATTTCTTAATAAAAAACATCCCCCCAAATTTTTCCTATTACTTAAGGACACAAACCACTTCATCTGCGAAACTTCAAGACTCGACATCCCAGGCGGCAGTTTTCTGGTGACCGTGGACGTCTGCTCACTGTACACCAACATACCCCACCATGACGGAATAGCGGCTATGGTTTCTGAATATGTAAACTCCGACTCATCAACTAGTGTAAGTGGCGAGGTACTGTTTACACTTCTTGAACTTGTAAGAAATTAAAGCCATGTTGAGTTCAATGGCGAGCATTTCCTTCAGGTCAGTGAACTGCAATGGGCACGAAAATGGCCCCAAACTTCGCGAGCACCTTTATGGCTTCACTTGATATCCCATTCATTGAGGGACGCACCTTGAAACCTTTCTACTACAGAAGATACTTAGACGATAATTTTATGATATGGAACCATGATGAGGGAAGTCTTTTCCGCTTCATAGAGGATTTTAACAAGTGCCACCCATCACTAAAATTCACGCACAAAGTTCGAAAACTAGCATTACCTTTTTGGACGTCACTGTCACGGTCAAAAATGACCGCTTGTCAACAAACCTTTACAAAAAGCCTACATACCGTCAAATGTACCTACATTTCAACAGCAGCCAGCCAAAGCATTGCAAAACGGGTATTCCATATTCTCAGGCCTACCGGTACCGAAGAATATGCACCGAGATGCGGGAATTCGACAGACACGCGGAACACCTAAAGCATTCCTTATTGAAACAAAATTATCCATAAGACATTATTGACGATGCCATACTACGTGCTTGCAACGTGAACAGGAATGATATAATTAAGGGACCAAACAGAGTATCTAAAACGACTTCTCAAACGAACCTTGTACTAACTTACTCCTCATCAGCGCCACGAATGAACAACATACTTTCCCGCCATTTCAACATAATCTGGCAAAGCAAACGACTAACTTGTATTTTCGCGAATCCACCTCACGTGGTGTACCGCAGGCATAAAAAGCTGAAGGACATTCTTGTCAGAGCAAAAACAAACACCCCCAAAATTCAATCAGGGTGCAATCCCTGCGGAAAAGCTCGTTGCAAGGTATGCCCGCAGATGGTCACAACACGTGAATACAAAGCGAACATCTCGGATTTCAAATTCTGTATAACTGAAAGCCTTAATTGTGACTCCAGTAACGTAATATACATGCTACATTGCAACATCTGTGGACAAGAATATATCAGCCAAACAGACACGCCATTTTGGATGCGGTTCAATAATGACCGGTACCACGCCACTTCACTACCGAAGCTACCTTTATCTAGACATCTGCGCCTGCCAAACCACAGTTTTGAAAATATCAGCGTAACTCTGTTGCAGTCCGGTTTCTCAAGCAGGCACGACCGCGAACAGCGTGAAGCATATTTTATTTTCAAATTTCGAACTTTAGTAGCCGGCATCAACGAGTACCCCGGAAAACTCTCCTGCCTCCGAGAAGTAAGCCAGGAGGAAATTGGTGACAAAGATTGATAGCTGGAGACCATGCTTGTTTTTTCTGACTGACTCGTACGTGTACACTGTCCTTTCTTATTTTTTTGTGTTTCTTCTTTTTTTTCTTCTTTTCTTTTATTGACACGCACATACAAAATTTTTATGTTCGCCTACCACTTGACGACCATTGAAAGGAAACGGACGAAGATTAAAGGTAAAGAGCCGACTGAAAATTAAGGGGAAACCCTTTCTTTTCGCACGCTGTCACGGACCCCTCCCGCCACTGCGGTGACAATCTTGGGTGGCCCGACACACGTCGAGAACTGAACAGCACGTGATAAGAACCGGATGGGACGTATACGGACAGTTGGTTTCGTTCTCAGTGTTGACAGTGGTTCTTCCTCTTCTTTACTTTCTTTCTTTTTCTTTTTTCTTTTCGTCTTTTTCACCTTTCTTTCTTTTTTTCTTTCCTTTTTTTAGTTCCCTCTCACTCGCGCAAACATCTTTCAAGGCGAGAGGGACGCGGCAGCAACAAAGTTTGGAAGTTCATATCAGTATAACTCATCCCCTGAGGAAGGGAGGAGCCTTCCCGAAACTGTTGGGAAATAAATATATTTATCCTTGTTTACAACGCTCCCATTGTGCCAAATCCCATACCTCTCTCCCTCTCTCTCTCTCTCTCTCTTTATATATATATATATATATATATATACATGAATATCGATGTCTATATACTCCAACGCAACTGTGTGGAAAAGAGTGTCAATATACACTGGTACTGAAATCCTGGATCTCCTCCGTCTTCGTCCCGTGCGCAATATATATCCCGCTTATTTTTCTAATATCTATTACGATGAAGCTAACCTGGCTCTGAAGATCAGTTTCTTCCTTCGTTTACAGTTTATCCGCGCCCTTTGTGACGAGCGCAGCGACTTCCTACCGTTACCAAAAAGCTTGTTTGAATGAGTAACACCAGAGGGGGCTGACTCAGACGCGTTAATGCTGCGCGAGCGAGCGGTTGCGCCCACTGGAGCCCTTGTCGTAAAATCTTTCAGCTTTTCCGCCTCGTTCACGACACTAGGAAAAACTTTTCTAGGCGCCATATTCAGTGCTGCCGTGGGGCTTTTTTTTACCATTCGCAGTCCGTTTAAAGTGGTGACAAGCTAGGGCGAGGTGAACAGACTATAAAAAGACTCTGAGTCTGTGATAACGGCAATAGTATGACGGCTGAAGAGATGTTAAGACGTGTCGAAAAATGCCTTGGATATGAAAAATCGATCCTCCGTGGAGCAAATGAAAGTCGGTAAAAAACATGTTCCGTACCAGACCCGAGGTCAACAAAGTTTTCGCCTGCTGAGACGTGTTCACAATTTGTTTCGCGTCGGTCTTCCATGCACACAAACAAGTGGAGGTAACTTCGGTGGTAAAGCGGTTTGTGCTTCTTGTTTTGGGAAGTCTCCTTGCTGTGAGATAGCCGGCCAGTGCTGTATTGCTTCGTGTTAGGACTTTTGTTAGCAACGTTTCACGTTAGCAAACGGCTGCATCCGCTGCTTTCAACTTGTATGGTCAAGCGCGTACTATTTATTACATGCTGCTTATGTAAGTAAGATATGTAGGAGTGTTTTGTGATAAAATTTTGCAAATGTGTTACTACGCCATTAGTTTTTTGGGGGGTCATTTATGGTAAAAACAAACTATAGCTGTGGACGTGTTATTGCGTCGACGCTGCAAAGTATTCGCGCATGTTCAATTAGTTTGGCCTGGAAGGAAAGTGCGGATGCATCATGCGCTGTCTTGTGTGAACTCGCATCTTCATCAGGAAACTGTTCTGTGCTTGATCTTCATGCAGATGCTTGTTTTTGCTGTTATTTGTTTGGTCACTTTCCAATTTCACAATTCGAGCACGTGAATTGTTTGAATGGCGAAGACAGAACGAGACAGTTCTTCTTGTACGTTTTTTTGAGACACAATCACATTATGGTGCTCGTAATAGCCTAGTCGCTTCCTCCATTGATTTGACTGATATAGAGGGTTTAACGTCCCAAAACCATCATATGATTATGAGAGATACTAATGTGGAAGAGTCCGGAAGTTTTGACCAATTGGGAATTTTTAACCTGCTCACCAATCTGAGCACGCGGATCTACAGCATTTTCGCCTCCATCGAAGTAGCAGCTGGCCAAGCCGGGATTCAATCGTGCGATCTGTGGTTAGCCACCAGACCATCGCGGCGGGCCTATTCGCTTCGTCGTGGTATTTGCTGTATTATATGGCAGTGCATGACAGCTTAAACTAACATGCAACCATACGATATTTAGCAATATTGCTCCTGTTTATGCAAATATTTATTTCCCGTGGAGTTCCTGGATTTTTTGTGAGAAATTACGCTGTGCCCCTTCACGCTAGATATGCCGTTTGTATTGGTGTTGAATGCCCACGAGAGATGTTGTTTCTTTTTAGTAAAGACCATCACAAGACACGTGCTTGAATGCCTAGAGAAAGAATCAGTAATTTAGGGCGCAAATAGTTTCATTGCGATTTTTTCAAACACTTCTCACTGTAAATTTATACCAGTGAGCAGACTTTATTTGCCTCTTGCTATGTGCGTGAGTTCATTGAACTGCGTCAAATATTACTCAACAGCTGTGTAGGGAGGCCCAGAAAAACAATTGTAACTTAGAATGCGAAAAGTCGCTTTCATGCCCTCTAAGCAAGCAGCAGCTTACCGAGATTCGTTTGTGAACTCTGCAATTTATTTTAATTTTCTAATCAAGTACTGTAGGTTTTCACAGGTTTGAGTGCACTTAAATATGCATATTTTGGTATATTGTTGGCGTTTCTTAGCACAATTTCGACAAGAATCCAGCATGGCTTCCTTGATATATACTCTATACATCATGACCTAGTATATATATTTTTGTTCCTGTCTTGAAGTACTCGCATGTCTTGTATTTATTCATGTATATATTATCCCCATAAATACTGTGAATTGTGCAACGTCTGAAAAAACCTGCTTAGATATAAAAATATCATAGACTAGCAAGGCTGTAAGGTGTCACTAAGCAAATTATTTCCGTGAATACTTTTGCAACTTTAAGAAATTGTTGAATTTGCTGAGCACCTTTACTACCCGACACAATAAGTTCTCATTTTTCCTTCTGCAGTTTGGGAGTGGAACAGCCTTAACCCAGCAGTATGAAACATTTATTCAGCTTTTGTGAAGTGATCAAACATGAACCCCCAACATGGAAAATTACAGTTTCATATTTGCGCCAATTCTTCTTTTATTGCTTTTATGACTTCATATTGAAATAAATTGTATAAACCTCAATTTTTTCATTGTAAATACTAATGCTGTATTGGAGACGATGACACTTCGTTGTATGAAATGCAATGTGCTCTGCAATGTGTGCATTTTAGCATGCTTTGATTGATTTGTGGGGTTTAACGTCCCAAAACCACGATATGATTATGAGACACGCCGTAGCGGAGGGCTCCTGAAATTTCAACCACCTGGAGTTCTTTAACGTGCACCTAAATTAAAGCACACGGGCCTACAAAATTTTCGCCTCCATTGGAAATGCAGCCACAGCAGCCGGGATCCCATCCCGCGTTCTGCGGGTCAGGAGTCGAGTACCTTAGCCACTAGACCACTGTGGCGGGGCCATTTTAGCATGCTGACATTGTTATCTGTATGCCCACCTGGCTTGGTCTCCAAAGAGACTGGTGGTATTGAAAATAAGTAAAAAAATTACTGCACCAGGAACCAATGTTCCTAGACTTCGGGCATGTCCCCGCTGTATACAAAATTGCCCTACCACTTGAGCATGAGTCGTGCAGTAAAGATATCAAACTACATTGACAGTATATCTATATACAGCTCCTGTGCCAAATTAAAAACACATATCACTGACCATCACAATACTTCCTAATGAAAAGTTTTTAGGTGTTTTGGTATTGCGATAAGTTTACACGGACTGTTTAGACATACAGGTATGTACGTATTGCTGCATTCCACTATTTATTTTCCACCCTCTCACTAGGGAATACATGTCAGCTTGTCTTTTATTGTAATGAAGGAAGCTTTGTGGTCAAAGATATGTTCAGCTTGCACACCATCGCCTGGTTCTCAAAGACGATGTCTTAGGAACTGTTTCGCAAAGTCATCACAGTAGTGGAATCATTCACGATGTAGTGACAGGAAGGTCTCATTTGTATTTATGTCAACATTACAGTCCAGTCAACCACAACTAATATAGGTGTGGGTTCATCTCTGGCTAATGCGAGGCGCAGGAAGTGCACGATGTGTTCGGTAAGCACAGTTTGCAGCAAGCCATTGTCCAGTTTTGCGGAACACAGTTCACCAACTTCATCTGAGCTACTCAATATTCCAAGTGTACAGCAAAGATTTCCGAAAGCAACTAAAGAGCCATTCCTCCGTCTTTGTGGTGGTCTCCGGTAGGACATCAGCAGAATACTGGTATAGTCTACGACTTCGAGGAGTTGTTCTTAATTCATACATGTTTCATCAGAGAGCCAAAGTACAGAGCAATGCTGAAGAATGGGATTGTGAAGTATGTCCTTGGCATGATCGGCCAGAGAGAAAACCTAGAGCGATAAGAAGTGTGACTACTCATTATTGGCATAGCTCTTTGCGGTTTCGAGTTTCTGAGACAGCAACCTATTCCAACCTCATCGGCTAGCGTTATGTCCGTATTGCGTTTCACGAAGTGGGATCTGAGTTCATTGTCTACTTTGGTGAGAAAATGATGCCTGCTGTGGATACTTATCTTGGCTGGCCCAACAAATGTGATGGACACTTTCGTTTTCATTGGACACTAACACCTGCTCTACATGGTAGTGGCGCTTGCTCAATGTCTACGGAATGTACTCGTTTTTGCGGTTACGCCACTGGCGGTGATGTCTTCTAGCGCAGGAACTGGCACACAAACGCTGCGCTATAAAACTGCCTTGGGTAAACTTGCTAACTGGTTAGGGAGGAAGAGAGTCCTGTGAGATACAGATATTCAGACTACGTTCGAAATGAATTTCTCACAGTCCCACATCAAGTTTTTACTGTACAATTGCCATTCTGAAACACACATTACTTATTCTAGTGACTCAAAAATGAAAAAAAAAAATTTGTCAGACTGAAAAATGGCTGTTGAAACAAAAAACACAGTTGATATAAGAAGTCACGCTAGGTGAAATTCGGTGCCCTTTGGCATTGCCAAAATCTTTTTCCGGGATAATAGTACATGACTTCCTTACATGAATTTTTTAGTGTTACCCAAAGTTCACTGCCCCTAAACAGATTTCAGAGCTAGTCTCGCACTGGTATATCGCTGAAATATTTTTGGAAAGCCTGCCTTTGCAGCCCTTTGAGCTCACAGCGTATCAAAAATAGGAGCAACATTAGAAAACATGTGTGTATTGCATTCTAGTCCTAACTGAGATGCACTTTCATATGCTACAATAAATACAACGAGGAAGCAAGTAGTTGTGATGGACACCATAAGGCAACAATATTCGGAAAATCGCTTTTGCGATTCAAACAACTCGCGCGCTGGTATGGTAAAATAGGAAATTCACCAAAAAGATAACAGCGAAAGCAAGCATCTACATGGCGATCAAGGCACTGAATAGTTTGCTGATAAAGATGAGAGTTCAATAAGGCAGCGCACAATGCGTTCGCACTTTCTTTCCAGGCCAAACTAATAGAACATGCGCAAAAGTTTTGCAACACCGCGAAATATTACGTGCACAGCTATTGCTTGTTTTCACAATAAATGACAGGCGAAAAAAAAACGAATGGCGTAGTAACACTTTTGCACCATTTCATCACGAAATACTCCAACATGTCTTGCTTACATGAGCAGCATGTAATAGTATGCGCTTGTCCGTATAAATCTGAAGCAGCGAAGGTGGTCGTTTGCTAACGCCAAACGCTGCGAATAAGAAGTCTTAACATGGGTCATTTCAGCACTGGCCGGCTATCTCACAGCAAAGACACTTCACAAAACAAGAAGCACGAACAGCGTTGCCATCGAAGTGACCTCTACATGTTTGTGAGCACGGAAAACCGACGCGAAACTAATCGCGAACACGTCTCAGCAGGCGAAATTTTGGATGATGACGGGTCTGGCACGGAACATGTTTTTTAACGACTTTCGTTTGCTCCAAGGAGGAACGAATTTTTATATCCAAGGCATTTTTGAATACTTGTCGCCATCTCTTCAGCCGTCATACCATTGCTGTTATCACAGACTCAGTCTTTCATAGTTTGTTCACCCATAGCCCCGGCTTGTCACGGCTTCAAACGAACTGCGAATGGTAAAAATGCAGCACGGTACAGTGTATTAGAAGGGGCTTTAGCCGCGGCAGCTCTGATCTTTTGCTGACGTCTACGAAGTGGTCACTTAGGCGAAACTGTTCGACCTGCAAAAAAAAAAACATTCCGGATGAGAGTAAACGGAAATTGTGAAGTTACAGCCAGACCACGCACAACTTTTCGTATGGGTGGGTGCTAAGAGCGAAGCCATGGGTAAGGGTCATGTGGGCACCTGGATTTGCGGTGTTGCATCGATAAATTGCAGTTCTCCTTTCGGAAATGCACCGAACAAGATGAACAGGTAGAAACGACGCGTTGAAGAAAAGAATCATTGCTGTCTTCGTCATGACGCATTCCTTCAATTTTGAACGGCCGCTGCTAGATCACAGTGTTAGAGATAAAGGGTGTGTTTGTGAGCGTCCAGGGAATGTGGCCTTTGCTCAGTGCGTAGCGTGCCAGAGATATGTGGCTCGTTATCGAGAGGTGATGGGGCCGACTCCTCTTGACGGAATTTTCGGCTTCATTTCCTGATGAGGCGTATTTTCGTGACGTCATTTTGGCGAAAAAAATATTTCAATGAAGACATGGTTGACTCCCGCATAAACACTTTGGGCTCAAAAAATTACGAAAGGATGCGAAGCAGCAGTAGAGCGCACGGCGTTGACCCGATTTAAAGGGCCATCGGCACGTATGCTTGAATACCGATTTAAGTGAATCTCGGTGTAGCATTTCTCTGAAGTAAAGGTTTGTTTGAAACGAAAAGACGAGGGAGGCGGGTTGGGTTTCATGTAACTTTCATTGCAATCAACGAGCCGAAGGAGTGTTTGAAACGAAAAGTCGAGGGAGACGGGTTGGGTTTCATGTAACTTTCATTGCAATCAATGAGCCGAAGGAGTAGACAGATTTAGTTGCGCGTCCGCAGCAGCCGTACGTATGCAGCCTGCATTGCGAATCGCTGGTGTGCTGCTTCTGTACGGCTGAACTGGACGCGCAACTAAATCTGTGTAATGCTTGCACTGGACGTGCGGTTGTGTTTTGCGCGTGTGGTGAGGGTAACGCGAGAGAGAAGTGTGTTGCGAGCAAGTAGTTGGTTGCCAGCGTGCGAAAAGGCTGAAGGCTGATGCGGCTGAGGAGGAGAGTGACGTCAGCGCAGCTGTTACTTGACCTACTTGGCCCCGCACCAACACCTGCGGCAAAATATTTCATACGGGCGTACCAAACAGCATTACACTGGCTAGTCAAAGAGCTTCTTCGCATCTAAAATTCCCCGTCATATCCACAAAGTGGATGTTAGAGGAGCTTGTTCGAAGTTCACAGGGCATTTATTTTGGCGAGACCATTTCTGTAGTAATGCGTGTTAACAAGCCGGCGCATGCTGTGTACCTTCAAGGCAGCGTTGTTACGCACGTTCTGTGGCAGTAAATTAACAGTGTTGGCCACGGTCGTCGGCATGTTAACCTCCTGCCCCTCTATGCGATAGTGGTTGTTGCCATGAGTCAAATGTCTGAAACGCTTTTAAAGTGGAGACGTGAACCAATCAGGCATTCTTGATTTGTTGAGAGCAGGCAGGTGAACAGGCTTGGCAGGATATCAATACCCGTGTCTAACACTGATCTTAGGATTTTGCCACGTGCTGTTGTGCCTGCGACTCGACGAAAACAAAGTGGACATAGTCGCGAGGATCGTCCTCATCCAGCTGGCTTGCTTCATGTTCCTTTTTTCTCTCCTCTCGGCGCGGTGGCAGCGCACGTTCACGCACGGCCAGACTAAACATCACTGTCATCCTGTTCTTGTGCTCTCTGTTTGACATTACTTTGTCTCCCACTTCCTGTCCCCCTAGCGACATTGTTGAATTCGCCACCTGAGTTAGAGAGAGTGTTGAGACCACGCTTTTCTCTTTACTTCTCTTTCTTTCAAAGCCGCTTCGAGTAGGCAAGCACGCGGGCCATCGAAAACAGACGACTTGTGTGGCGGCACGCCTTTAGTAAACATTGTTGGAACCATGAGAGGGGGTTGATCGTGAGCGGTGGCCGCAGAAATGCACACTCTGGCAACACTGCTGCACATGCCGGAAGCGACGATATGACAAGGCACGAGGAAAAAGAAGCAAGTTTTCCAAAATCCACGAATCTCCACGAAGTCAATGATGACTGTTGTGCAAAGCTTGGACCTAAGCTCCACCAAGTCAAGGTTGAAGTATCTGACAAGTGTAAAGAACATGCGCTTGTAGGTTTTTATAAGGTTGTGCTAGACCACGACCGCTAATAGTGCATTACAGTTTCTTTTGTGACTCAAATATGTAATACGAGCATTTCCCCACATAATGTAGTTTGAGTGACGTAAAGCGACATAAAGTCGACAACAAAGCTGTCTTGAGGTTCACATTGTCTACGTTGTAGTCACGGACTAGTATAAATTGTTGATGTTTCACTATTTTGGAGTGCTGTTTTCACAATTTTACTTGTAGCTGATCTGTTTAAACTTCGTTTTATTTAAATACACACATGTTTCCACGGTAACATTGATTTTCTAACCACAATGCCTGCGGAGTGAGCTTTTACGACAAAGCTAGCCCCAATATCGACGTTGAATTCATCGACAAGAGGATTTTATAATGAATGGTAAATATTATGAATAGTGTTAGTCTAGCGTCAATCATTTTTTTTTTGTTTCACGTCCACGAGTTTCCCCATCATGGACGTAAACAACGATAAGTGTAGGCCCTAACTCGTTTCGGCCGTACAAATCTCACAAGCTACTGATGCATTTGACTAAGTTTACTCAAAGGAAAAATTCATCAGCCATATCCCGGGCATATTTTATGGACTATGTTCAAGCACTTCAGCCGACAGTCTATCCGCATACCATGCTGCCGGATGATGAACTGAAGAACTGTTAGGCTCAGATAAAAAAGTTTTGAAGGGCCTTCGTTCTCTTGTTTGTCGTGCAATGCTCAGCGCCATGGTAGATATACCTGTTTAAATGCTGCATGGTTTATTGTAAGTCGGACTCGAGAAGCATGTCCTTTGTTTGTGCGCTCTTGCTCGCTGTTTGCGACGTCTTGCCTGGACGTCGTGTTCTTCCATCTGGATGAATGGCTAGAGGTCAGCAGTGCTGGTTGTCTTCACTCTTCAGCGTGACCTGGAAGGCACAAGGTCAAGACTGCTCAAATGAGCGCCCCTCGTTTTGGAACAGTGCGTTCCAGAGACTGGAGACCACGGCAGAAGCTGTTCCCATTGTGTCGCAGTATTGGCTAGAAAAATTACTTTAGTCTACAGGAGTGTGGTCAAAATGATTGTTACAAACACCAGCTGGGCATCGAGGCACAATCATTGGTTGCAAACACTTGAATAAATAATGCCACGGTTCTTTGCTAAATAAGCAGCATATTTCTGTTGTGACTATATAGGTGCAAATAAATGACACCAAGTGATTTTTCAAGCCTGTATACTTTACTTTCTTTATATGTTACTGTGTACTAACAAAACAAGAAAAATCATCTAAGGGGCACTATGGCTGAAGCCAAGTTTTTGACAAGGCGTGGTGTTATTTTCATGCCAGGAACTGCCCACGTTAGCGCGAGTATGGTTGTGCTTCTAACACTTTCTTTGATTTAAATCTACGATGGTCTATTCGTTATTGTGCTGGAACACTTACCAAAGTTCGCCGTCTGTCTTAACTGCCTTTGTGGTTAGATTAAGGAGCATGTTGAAGAAAGTAAGATTGACAGAAATTTTCGCAGCGCTTCACCGCGGCGTCTCAATATCATATGATAATTAGCCGACATGAAACGGAAGTTATTGCAATTTTTAAGGATTTATATTGTAGAGGAAGAAGAGGCGAAAGCAAAAACGAGTGGTCTGTTTGGAAGAGGGGCGAGAAAAGCACAGTCAGAACGTACACACTTCCAGAAAGTCAGCATTTTCACGGGTGTGTAATTAACACAGATTTCTTTTCAACATTAAAAATGCAAGAGCAGCAATGAAAGCCTCACTACATGTTTAAAAACGCTGGAAACTTACGTCTATTCTTGGATACTCGGTACCCCAGTAATTAAGAAATACGATTACGGTTGAGTTACATGGTAACGCAGGAAACTTAGTGAAAATTGGTGGGTAGAATGAATGTCGTGCTTGTTTATGAACCTCCGTTTCCAGCAGCAATATAATATTACTTCTTTAATAATCTATGATTTGTTTCAATTGCGCGAGAATTTTGAAATTACTTGCAGAAAGTTAGCTGACCCAGCATATTGAATATATAGATGTTCTCCTAGCTATCATTCCGCACGATGTAATAAAATCAGAAACGTCCTTACGAGAAGCACATGCAGCCTATGTTGTTCTCAGTGCACTGTAGTAGCCACTACCATATTACTTCGTTAATGATGTCAAGGTAATTAGTACTAATGTAGTGTTTAATTCAATATGTACTTTCTTAGTCGCCAAAATTCCATTGAGGCGTATGTGGCGATGACCTCTTCAATGTCTTCACTTTATCAGCAGAAAATAAAAGGTACCCAAAGGCCATCGTGAACAACTTCAAGTGGTTCAAAAATATTTAAAAAAAAACTAGACCATTTACTTGGCCTTGAATCCACTATTACGACATTTATGAAAAAAGAATGTTTATTTTTGAATGTTAAAAACATTAGCCTCTGTCCATAATTTAAAGCTACTCAGTATGCTGGTTATCATAACTCTTCTTCGCCGTGGTGTTTGTTCTGTGAAGTTTGCAGCCTGATAATAAACTATATATCGTACAACTTGTTTAGCATTGCTTGCAAAGTAGTTTTAGACACGCAGCTTCTCTTAGTATGGAATCACCAGAGGAATCCTAGTTTTTTTATAAGTTAGAAGAGCTTCCTTACGGTCAATTCAGATTACACCTTTCCACCTTTACGGTCAATTTATATTCAGAATGCTCTTTGATAAAATACCATACAATCATGCCTCCATGACCCGAATTTGGATCCGACCGTTTGGACAGAGCCTCATATAGGAAGTTTTCAATTGCATTCATTCATTCATTCATTCATTCGTTCATTTGTTTATTTCTATTGTAAAAATCCTATACAATGGCAGCGACCTAAAATAAAGCTGCTCTGGCTCTCACACTAGATGGTGGCAGCGTGTTCATCATTCTCTTCAAATTGAAGTTTATGTAAGTAATCGAGAAGTTGGTCACTGAATTCAACGTGCGTACAACCTCGAAAACAAAAGAGGGACACCCTCACCACTTGTACTTCAAATAAAAGTAAATCAGCTAGAGTTGTTCATGCCGGGACTATTGAAAGTCAGTTAAACCTAAGAAGATATTGGTTAAATATGAGCGGGAGATTTTGTCTGGACACCGGATAAATTTTTTTTGCCCGGCCAATTCTACAAGCACTTACCAATCATATCCGTTTTCAGACTCAAAAGAAAATGATGTCAGTTAGCATACGAGCAATCTATTCTTTTCCAGGACGAAATTCCGTAATCGAGAGGGGTAGAATATGAATATGGTGAAAATGTGCATTGACTAAAGAAATTGTAAGGTATAGCGGTACAGAAACGCGCAAGTTTAAATTTTACATTCTATATTATTCACATACCATCGTGTTTTACTCTGTGGGGGATTTCTTGAATAAATATATACTACGGAGACGCTGTTTAAATACGGTAACACTACCTAAAAATTGCAGTAAATATGATTATTCTAAATTTTCTTTTTTTTGAAAGAGAAGTTTTTCAATATATTTTTGTAGGCAAAAGTGTTGCGTTCTGGGGTTTCGGTTTCGAATGGCATGTGAGGATGCCAGGGGGCACCGCTGTGGCATCCAGGATTTCAAGGCGACTGTAAATAAAATCAGTGTGTGTTGGGTAACCGTGGAGTGCGGTTGTTGTTCGTTTCTTCGGCGCTTTGCGCCAACCCGCGTGTTCGGGCTGGTCGGCGTCCCCGCCGGCCACGTACGTCTCCGTCGGCCGTCTTCTTCTTCTGCTTCGTCGGGACCAGCCAGCCCCCAACACAGCAATGGCGACGAGGATGGGATAGGAGACGCCATTTCAAGCAAGAAGAATGGAGAGGTGTAGATGAGAAGACAATGACGCCAGTACACTGTTTGAAGAAGACGACAAAGGCGGCGTAGCTGAATGAAGAAGGAATGAAGCGACACAGCACGCAGTAGTCACCTTGCTGGGAACAAAGAGCGTCTAGGGTTAGCAGGGTAGTTCTATTAGAAGCAAGAAAAAGACGAACACGGAGAAGGAAATGTGTTCTTACAGTTCTTCGTCGCCATTTCTGTGTTGGGGGCTGGCTTTGGACGCCACCAACGCGTCGCCGACGCCAGCGTCGGGTGATGCCTTCAAGAATGCTGTTGCTCTTTTCGATGAGCATTTTAAAGATGTCTCGTGCGATTATCTCGCATGCGTAAAATTCCAAGAAAGGCGACTATTGCCTGGCGAGCCAGTCACCGAGTTCATTAATTCTCTTTGAACGCTCGCCGCGTCGTGCGGCTTCGGCGCGCTCGAGAACGATATGATCCGCCATCAGCTTTTCACCGGGGTAGCCTCGCAAAACGTCTGCTGCCGCATGCTTCAAAAGGGCTCCTTGATTTCATTATCCGAATCCCTCTCGATTGCGCGAGAGATCCAGCTTATTCGCTCCCAGTTGGAGCAATTCGCTCCGCATTCAGTGCAGCAACTTTTTGCTGCGGGGGGCCAAGGCGATGACTCTTTGTTTCACGGGACGCGTCAACATGGCGGCCCTTCATCTTCGTCTCGGCGCGGCGGCCAACATGGACGCCCGCCTGCACAGTCTTTCCGTGGCGGCCAACATGGCGGCCCCTCTGCGTCACGGGGGCGAGGAAGCCGACAATATGGCGATCCCATTCCGCCAAATTCTGGTTTTCACGAACAGCACCGAGCTCCTAACTCGCGTTCGCAATTTTCTTCTCCAAGCGCAACCGCGTATTGCTTTCGCTGCGGATCAGCTCGGCATTTAGCGAATTTCGCGCAGTGTCCTGTGGGAAACCGCACTTGTCTTGCGTGCGGAAAAATCGGACATTTTCAGTCCGTATGCCATTCCCGTCCAGCAAATCTTCCTCAACCTGTTTCTTCGTTCGCTCCCTCGAGCACTGCACAGACCAATACGGTCACTGTTTTAAATGTTGATGGCCTCCACACTACGTCCGAGCCCAGCATCGTAGCTTCAGTGGGCCATGTGCCCTTGTCATTTCTCGTAGACACTTGTGCCTCAGTCTCTTTAATCAGTGCCGCTGACTTTCATAGCCAATTTTCCAACATTCGGCTTTTGCCTTCACACGTCGTTCTACAATCTTATTCCAAGGAAAGAATTGATTTTTAGGTCATTTTACAGCTCAGGTCTCCTATCGCAGTCGCACTCCTTCCATTACTTTTTATGTAACTGCCAATGGCAGCTCGCTTTTGGGACGTGATGCCATCAGGGCTTTGTCCATCAACATCGTCGGTACGTCTATGACGTGTGCTCAAGTGGACGTCCAAGATGATCTTCCAGCCAACGCGCCTTCTGAATTCCACCACCTGTTCACCCATGAACTGGGTTGTGTGCGCGGTTTTGTGCATTAAGTGATGCGTCGACCAGGTGTGTGCCCTGTGCGTGCCAAGCTGCGCCGCATTTTTCTTCTTCCTCGTGAGCAAGTCTCTGCGGAACTGTCTCGTCTTCAAGCCAGCGGAATCATCGAGCCTGTCTCTGCTTCCGACTGGGTTTCTCCACTGGTCATCATCAAGAAAAAAGATGGATCCCTTCGACTATGCGTCCACTAACGATAACTGAACAAGGCGATTGTCGTAGACGGCTTTCCACTTCCTCACATTGAAGAACTGCTTCATCAGCTCTCCGGAGCGGTATGTTTCTCCAAGCTGGACCTCGCGTCTACTTATCACCAAGTTGAACTTTCTGAGTGCAGTAGAGACTTAACCACATTTATATCGCACGAAGGCTTGTTTCGGTTTCGCCGCGTGTGTTTTGGGCTTGCATCTGCCCCTGCAGTGTTTCAGAAAATGATGTCAATTATTCTTAAGTGTTGTAATGGCGCCCTTTGTTACGTAGATGACATTTTGGTGTGGGGACATACTCGCGAAAAGCACGATGCTAACTTGCATACTGTTCTCAACCGCATCAGTGAATGTGGTATGAAACTTAATAACGAGTGAATTTTTCTGTGAATTAGTTACAATTTTTAGGACATAATGTCAGTTCCCGCGGCTTGACACCTGTTGAATCTAAAGTTCAGGCCATTGTCAATGCCCCACGGCCAACAGATGCCAAAACCTTGCAACCTTTTTTAGGTCTTGTTGGTTATTATGCCGAGTTTGTTCCTCACTATGCTGATGTTGTTGAACCACTGCGTACCCTACTTCGACAAGCACAGCCTTTTAACTGGTCAGCTGAAGCTGAGCAGAGCTTCATTCGAGTCAAGTCAATACTGGCCTCAAAGCCAGCTGTTAGTATTTTCAACGTGAAGCTTCCCATCGTCATCACGACGGATGCATCCGATGTTGGACTGGGAGCAGTGTTTCAACAACTCAGAGGTGATCAGCTGATCACTATCGCTTTTGCATCTCGTACGTTGACCCCTGCTGAACGCAGATATTCAGTAGGAGAGCGTGAAGCTCTCGCGTGTCTTTTTGCCTGTGAGAAATGGCATGTTTACTTGTGGGGCCGGCACTTCACATTACGTACAGATCAACAAGCACTAGTTGCTCTTCTTTCTGCAAGATCCGAAGGCCGCCGCCCCATTCGCATTTCCCGTTGGTGTGCCAAACTCATGTATTTTAATTTCAGTGTTCAATATTCCAAAGGTTCTAATAACGTGGTTGCTGATGCACTGTCGCGCCTTCCTCTTCAGATACCGGTTACTGAAGAGCGGGATGAGATAGTTGTTTCATTAGTTACTTCCTGCATTACTAAAGCTGAGCTTCAGGCAGCTACAGCGGCAGATTCCACTTTATCTCAAGTTCTCAAATATTTACGTGAAGGAAGGCCTTCCAAATGTGCTCTTGCTTCTGAATTCTCGCTTTACTTTGTAGTCCGACAGGAATTGTCTTGTGTCGAGGACTTGCTTTTCCGAGATGAACGCGCGATTGCCCCTGCTTCTTTCCGTAACAAGCTAATACAGCTTGCCCATGAGGCCCATCCAGGCATTGTCCGCACCAAACAGAATCTCCGAGACAGGTACTGGTGGCCAGCCTTAGACAAGCAGGTCGAGCATGCAGTTTACAACTGCCATATATGTCAGGAAGCTGACAAGTCTGCCAAACCTGCATTTTCTTCGTTGCAGCCAGTCCAGTGGCCTGATCGGCCTTGGCAGAAACTTGGCATGGACATCATCGGTCCTTTGCATAATGTTCCGCAAAATGCCCGGTTCATTGTTTATCTCATTGACTACCATTCCAAATGGCCAGAGCTTTGTTTCACACATACGGTTACTTCTGAGGTCATCATTGAGTTTCTGTCTTCAATCTTCAGCCGAGAAGGTTTTCCTTATGCTATAGTTACGGACAATGGTCCACAGTTTCAGTCCCAACATTTCGAGGCTTTTCTTTCACAACGACGAATTCAGCACTTGAGGTCATCAGTTTTCTATCTCCAATCAAATGGGCAAATCGAGCGCTTTAATCGCGTTCTGAAGGAACACATCCAGATCGCCCAATTAGAGCACCGTCCCCTCAAGCAAGTCGTGACTGAATGTTTAGCTTCGTACAGGTTCACACCACAAAACACCACTGGAGTGTCTCCTGCTCAACTTCTCCACGGTAGGCAACTGCGAGTTGCTCTCGACATAGTCTCTTTGCCTCGTAACATGACAGTGTCTTTTCCTGATCAAATGCGTACCAGGGTTTTTTCTCATCAACAAGCAATGAAAAAGTATGTCGACACCCGTCGAGGTGCAAAGCAGTCCAAAGTTCGCACTGGCGATCTAGTCAAGGTTCGTGTGCCGGGCAAGCGCCCCAAGTATCGGGGTCCTTACAAATTCTTGGGCCAGGTTAGCCCCACTTCGTTTCGCTTAAGTGATGGTAACATCTGGAATACTTCGCGCCTTGTTATTTTTATTACGAATTCGCCTTCAACGCCTAAAAGTCTTCCCCATCACGTTCCGTCCACGCCTTTCAACTATCGATCAGATTATTACTTGTGGCCTCCATATACAGGCATTTCTTCAAGGGGGGAGGAGTTACCAGTCGGTGTTGTTGGTTCAAGTACACCAAGTGATACGGTTCACTTCAAACCTATAAATACGACTGAGACCGTTGAACCGGACTCCGGTCCTCAAAATTCTTCCGAAGCTCATGCTGCGAGCTCTGATGAGGCCGCGAATTTTAACGCTCGTTCAGAGCCTTCACAATCTTCTACTGCTCTTGATGTATCACATCAGAGCACAAGTGACCAAGGTGCAGATTCACCGGATTCTACACCCAAAAGGGCCCGCCCTAAGCGGAAGCGGCAGAAGCCGCGTCGGTTCGAAGACTACGTGACGTAAAACTCTTGTTCATTACTGTTGTGAAGATTATTGCTCTGTGAAAAGGTCCAATGCATTCAAATCAATATTGTGAGTGTGTACATTTTTTCAGTGCATTTTCAGGACTCATAGTGTGTGAGTTCGGTGTGCCATGCTCTGAATTTTCATGTGTTCTAACGTACACTGATCAAGTATAAATATAAACAGTGTATAGGTGAACTTCTTTCGAGGAGGGGATGATTGTTGTGTTCTGGGGTTTCGGTTTCGTAATGACATGTGAGGATGCCAGGGGGCGCCGCTCTGGCATCCAGGATTTCAAGGCGACTGTAATGAAAATCAGTGTGTGTTGGGTAACCGTGAAGTGCGGTTGTTGTTTTTCTCTTCGGCGTTTTTCGCCAACCCGCGTGTTTGGGCTGGTCGGCGTCTCCGCCGGCCGCGTACGTCTTCGTCGGCGTCTTCTTCTTCTGCTTCGTCAGGACCAGCCAGCCCCCAACACAGCAAAAAGCTACGTAGTGAAGGACAACGAAGACTAGGAGTGGGGATCATCATCAGGAGACTCGGCTCACGCGCAGCCTGTGAAAAAGTGTTCTAAAACCTTATGCAGGCATCCTTTTCGCGTCTTTTGAGGGTTTTCAGTTCCATGCCTGGAATCTCAATTACGGGGTTCTCGTCTCTTTCTACCGTGCTGACGGAAACGCCGTCACCTGGAACCGGGGGCTGTTTGTCGACGGCAGAAAAGGAGGGCTACGTCACCTACTGGACGCATCCGCAGCAAGAGTTGGAACATGGCGTGGGCGCCTTGGATCAACCTTCGTTCGTTCCTGCACAGAATGTCCTCGAACGCACAACCGATCTATGCAGCATCGCACCAGCACTCGGCTACGTAACCTACATCGGTGTCCGCCACGATTCAAGTTTCTTCGTCTGCCATGATGGAGCACGTAATTCCAGCCGATCGGATTCAAAGGACAGACCTTCTGACCAAGGCCGCGCCATTCAGGTTAGAGCCCTGATACATAGACGCAGTCTTTTTAACACATTGCAGAGTGCGTGTATTTTACAGTGTACTATATCAAGCCACAGTATTAATTATTGTCTTTGCCAATTCGCTTCTACTCAACGTGGCTTTCGGGCTCATATAGATTTTTAACAAGATCTAACTGTAAGAGAGCTTGAATCTTTTACATTTAAAAACAGGGCAACTGAGAGTAACGGGGCTGAGATGTGCTAACAAAGTTTTTTAAGACAAAAAACAATATTTGGCTCATTGCGTCACCGTTCCGACATTCTGCTTACGGCGCTCATTATTGTACCTGACGGTAACAGGTTAGAACACTGTCGTGCGGTCACGTTTCGGTGAAGCGAAAGGCTAGTGGACCTTGCCGTTGCGCGATAACTGCACGTTAAATAAAACCGATGGTCTGAATTTCTGGAGTATACCACTATGGCGTGTCTCGTAATTAAAAGTTGTTTAGTACGGATAAATTCATCAATCATTCTAATGAGTTACTCGGGGTCACCCTTGCTACCATTGAATATCTCGACTTTAGTTGAATAATCGCAATAGAGTGCTTGCC
Organism: Rhipicephalus annulatus; assembly: GCA_013436015.1. Lineage (NCBI taxonomy): Eukaryota > Metazoa > Arthropoda > Arachnida > Ixodida > Ixodidae > Rhipicephalus > Rhipicephalus annulatus. The sequence goes on along the minus strand of WOVY01003226.1, from coordinate 127,011 downwards.
ACCGTTTGGTAATTTTGCCATACTCTTGCCTAGCTCTAGATATTAGTTGCAGACTTCCAATGGGTTTTGTTGGGCTAACTGATGTCTCACATTGTTGATGCCATCCAATCTGCAGCGCAGTGTTGAGAACATCATGCCACCTGGTGTTGGCTTAATATGTTGGCTATATGCGTTTAGGAGGTATGCTTGCTCGATGTGTACTGTATGCTAGCGTTCTCCAAATTTGTAATATTTTGCGCAATATTGTCTAGTGTTATCTAGTGCTTGTTATTGTCTATCATTCTTGGCTAGCTTTGGGTAATCTTTTCTGTTGAAGACTATTAGGCAGTGGGCAGTACAACATTGCAATATATATTTGATATGGCGTGCTGCAAGGGGGCCACCTAGCTTAGCATTTTTACTACGCAGGGCATTCTACCAAACCTACGCTACTGACAGAAAAACCGGTTTCATGCTCTTGAATGCATTTCTGTTCGACAAAAGAGAAGTGTGTTTCTGAAGGCGTAAACATAAATAAGGTAGCTCATGCTCTATTCATCAGGCACCCCAGTATATTCTGCATGTCTGTTAAGATAAGGTCCCGCAAACAACTCGTTTTATGTGATAGCATTGATGGTACTCTTAACACTTGCTTCAAATAAAAGCCATTCACCCGAAGCTTCTGCTTGGTATTATTCGAGTTGCAGGAGCCCAGGGTGCAAAACGTGTTCCTCTGCCAATCACAATCTCTTGGGCACTGATATATCATATTCATAAAGTCGGTTTCTATCAAATAAAAATTGATGGTTCGAGACCAGGAGATATTGAGGGCAGTTATCATATCGAACCATTGCTTGTTTTATAATAAGGGCGCCAAAGCTTTCAAGATGATAGAAAAAGATTGTTTCATGCTCTTTAAAAGTGTATGGGGAGCCCACATTGTTGCGGCCTCTTGCCGAGATATCAAACACACGCACTTTCTTTTGAGCCACGTATACGAACTTCGGAAAACTCACACAATATTGATTGTTAAAGAGGACGTTATGTATTTGATAGATGTGTTCGAGGACAAACTTACTTATTAAACGAACTCTCAGCTTAACTATTAAGATAGCCCCTCCACGTTAGTCTAGTGGCTAAGGTTTTTTGCTGCTGATCCGCAAGTCGCGGGCTGGAATCCCGTATGTGGCGGCTGCATTTTGAATGGAGGTGAAAATGCTGCTGTCCCTTGTGCTCAGATTTGAGTGCACGTTAAAGAACCCCAGCTGGTCAAAATTTTCAGAGCCCTGCACTGCGGCGTCTCTTTTAGTCCTATGATGGTTTTGAGACGTTGAACCCCACATATCTATTACCCGTTAAAATGCGCGATGAATATAAGTTTGATTTTATTGAAGGATTGATTGTGGTTGCTGCTAGTGGAGCCTATACCCACAACTGCTTTTCTTACGTGGTGTCTCAGGCCCTTTTTGGAAGGCCATATATCGACCTTGACATGCAGCGCCGTCATAATGAGAGCTCCTTCAAGGCAATTTAGGAAAGGAATAGGGCTGGTTTTCTCATTTTCTTTAAGATCTCTATTTATATATTACTGCAGCCCTCCGTTATACCGCTCCTATGAATCGCAAATGCTTTTAATCTTTGTACCGAGGCGAAAACATCCTGTATTGACGAGAAAGGACAGTAAAAAAAATATACAGACGCATGCACTGACTAACAATGAACTAGCTTGAAATATGTTATTTTACCACTTTGCAACCACGGTTCGAAATTCTTTAATGGTGGGATATCCCATGTGCTTCTTCTTTAACTGAACAAGCTCGACTTGAAAGACACCCTCTTTGCTACCAAAGCACTGTCAGTAGAATTTCACCCGAGCCAAAAATTGATCGCAGCACCACTCGATCGCTGGGCCACATATGCGTCAGCTGCGGAGAAAAGCTAGGGAGAAGTTACTGTCACTTTCGAGGAACTTGCCAAGACACTCCGTAAGGTAATTATTTGGCACAAAATATCGCAAAGTAACTAGGACTCTGTAAATTATAACGGTTGACGACCGCATTGGCTCGTAAAATGCAGCGGCTGACTTAAAGAAGATAACGTGGACTCTTAGGTGAAGAGGTGTAGTAGTAAAAATAACATGAACTAAATGATCGGGGTTGGCTCGTCAGTACTTTTTGGGGGCTAGTTCGAGTTACAGCTGGCATGTAACTGTCAAAATTATGAAAGCACTTATTGAGATTGCCTGCGGCATGCATTAGCCGAAGCCATCCATTGCGATACAGAAAAATCATTTCTATCATTTTCTCAGCCTGTCTATCATTCCCACCAAGACAACACATTATGTTTCCCTTGCTCCGCTTTCATTCGTTAGAACACGTATGACGTTGAGAATTTCTATTGATACCTAGCTCATACGAGAACCAATAAACAAGCATCAAGCTATATTCTATGAATTCGCTGCTTCAGTGCGGTTATTTTTTGCGTATTGCCCGGCTCTCATGCTAATAAGTGTATCTTAGTTAGCTGCCCCTGAATCAAGTGACACTGCACGCTCACTAAATCAAATACACATCTACTTCTGGCTGGCTATAGCCTCATGAATAAGTCTTGTGGCAATTACGGAGATACTGCAAGATCATCTTGTCTAATAATAATTGCAAAATCTGGAATTCCTTCGCAACCATCACCTAATCTTTGTTGCTTAAATCAACAGTACTGTTAGAGGAATAGCTTTTGCCCTATAACTCTTCTTTAGCCCCGATGCAAACTAAAAAACTATTCGTTTTTAAGCACGAGAATATCTAGTTTCTTTTTTCAGTGGGGTTGATTAGAAACACTTGAACAACGGTTGGAAGTGTAGTCATTGCGTCGATAAGTAGCCTTGTAAGAACTCCACAGAGACTCGACAGAAGGCTGGCTACTGCGACACCCATCATTCAAGCGTTTCTCAAAGCTTGAAGCATACAGCGTCTTCAGAATGTGTCTTACCTGTAGATCATGTTTAGTGAAGTATGGCCTCCTTTTATCAGGTGATACAGTTGAGTATTTAGGTTAAGAAAAACATCTAGTTATTTAAGTGAAGCATTTATTTGGAATAGCAAGAGTGTACGAATAGGAACATACAAAACGGGTGGATTAAGTGTATTGTGACGCTTTACACTTTATGTTTGGAAACAGCAGATTATTGATTTTTTGCTGCTCCTCGATTCATCGCGCTCTTTCGTCATTGCTCCGTCTTTGAGTTTCCGGTGCTCTCTGTCGCATTGCTCCGTTTGTGAGTTTCCGGTGCATGAGCAGCCATGCAGGTACTGCGATTATCAGGGCATCAACGAAGCCTATATAAGCCTAGGGAAAGTTTTCTACAGCGGAAATAACCACAACTTAGCCTTACATAAAGTGGAGTCCGATGTGTGCAAAAATGTGATGCTATGGCAGGTTCTTACCCACTTGAGCAGGCGACGTGGCCTTAGTCACTTCTTGTCTAATATATTCTCTTAGAAAGCAATTAGCTTACAAATCAATGCAACATGGAATATCCGTGCTTACATGTGCTATCAATGTTTGTGAGATAAATCATTACTTGCCTCAATATGCGACCGCAAAGCCATAAAAAATATCGCCTGCATCTTCCCATGAGACGAGCTCGATTGATTGACTGATTGATTGGTATGTAGCATTTAACTTCTCAAAACCAACACATGATTATTTATTTATTGATTTATTCAAAATACTGTGAATGCCCTGATGGGATTATTACAGGAATGGTGTCACATTGTACATTGTAAAAACAAGCAATACACAGACTAAAAATGCATGTTGCAAGCACTTGAAGTTTCAAGCAAATATCTCAAACAGTGCAAAATTCGCCATAGTGATAGGCAAAGACTCTTCATGAATATAAACATGTAACTTAACGCTAATAAAAGCGTGTTTTGAAAACCAAGCTATTTACTACCATGCTCGCAAAGCTTGTCCGAATTCAGATTATGCTAGCTAGATACACTCCAATGAGGTCCTTTAAATAAACCTGAAGTAATATTTGTTTTGGTAAAACAGTTGCAGGGAAGAGAAAGATAATAAATATCCCAATAATAAAGACCTACGTGTTTATGTCATCGTAAATGAGACCAGACTGACGTGGTTAAGCTGTAATGCCAACCAAGCAGACTGGAACTGAGCTCTCCTGATCACAATAGCCTCGCACATTTGTTGCTAGCTAACCTAAGTATTTTATATCCCGAAACTTCACTGCTTACTCTCAAGTGTACGATGTCCTTAGGAGTCCTAACAGGAACAAGAGAGCCACGAGTTGAACCCAGAATCACTTAGCTTGTACCCGACTTCACATGTGAATCAGTTCGATTGACAGACGTCCACGGCGTAGAACGGTCCACCCAGCGCGTTTTTTTCTTTTTGAGGACGAGTTCTGACATTGCAAGACGAGCTAGCGGTGAGAGTCATCTAGGAGCTTTATCGCACAGATGATGCACACTTGCAGGAAGAACTAAAGGTGATATCATCACGCGGCTACATTATCTGGCATTCGATTTCATCAAGCTCATGTCACACTTATCACAGCCATGATTGATGCAAGCACCTGTGTTAAAATAAGTGGTACGTAATGCTAATAGTTGCTTGCTTCTGGGAACATTGTTTCTACAAATTCTTCAGCGAAAAAACTATTGACACATGTGATGTAAGTAGCCATAACCCAATAAAATTTGTTGTTACGCTAGTTGTATTTTCATCATATTGTAAATAAATATAGTGCAACTTTAAAATGCCTAACATAACCACAAATACACACACTTTCCAATTCAGGAAACACACAGCTATGCACAACCTGTTTTTTGTATTGAGCTTCAATATTCGATACAAGAGTGAAGAGCTGTAGTACCAGAGTGCTTGGTGTGTACGCCTGCTGCCTTCGAGAGTTCAAATTTACATACTGCAGGGGGAACGAAATGGTTTGTTCGCAATAGGACAACAACGCGCGATATTGTGTATGGGTTGAGCGACGTTCAGTTGCCAATTAAATAGTTTCACATGATCACTGGCGTTTCAGCAACGCTGATACATTTGCTCAGTGGCGGCGCTAACGCATTTGCACGCTGTGTTCATTAGTGAACATCTCAAACGCCGCTCATTCATTTATTACTCCACGCGTGTTTTTGAAGCAGCGTTATGCAGCACTGCTTTCTCGCCGTCATGACCGCGTAAGGTGACCTTGGGCAACCTTGGGACCATCCTATATAGCATCTATGATAAGGCTGTGATTTTTGTTTCTATCAGAATAATTAGCCCGCATGCATGTAGACATCAAGTTGCGGAGGCTTCAAGCACTTGAAAATTTTGGTTGCAACCGTATTGCGCATTTATTCAAATAACAAGACCCGTTGAAGTGAATGCATGGCACAGTACTAAAGATAGGGTATTTTTGTAGCAGCAAAAGTCAGGTTTTTGTGAACAGCTGCTGCTGTGTTTTCATCTCCTTGTTTCAAGTTGCCAACAATAACGAAAAAAAAAACACAAAAGGAATGCACGGAACGTTACTTTGCACGTTTCCTTTGCCGTTGGAGCTTCCGTACATTACTGGAATTGGTTTTAATGCGTTTCTATTCTCAATCCTTAGAACAACGGGAAGACCACGCGAGCTGCGGGGAAGGCCAAGTCGAGATTGGATCCGCAGTAAGTGCGAAATCAAGAGAGCTAAGAATGCGTGGCAAAACTCCTACTTAGAGGTAGAGCATCAGCCTCGCATGCAAGAGGTCACTGGTTTGAATCGAGCACCGATTTAATTGATTTCAAGCGCCCAAAAAGAAAATCCACGAGGCGATGGGATTGTGAGAAAGAAAAAAAAATTGGTAGGCGTGTCGCCCAACCGTCGACCACAGCTGGTAATGCACTCCCACACCATAGAAGAAGACTGGCCACTCTAACTATCGCACAAATACAACAATTAACACACGGCCCTCAGTCCCCACGACTGCAGAGCAGCTGGCCGAAATGACTGTCAAACCTGCGACGTAGCGGAGAGCGCTAAGAATTTCTTGGTGCATAATAGCTGCCATTGAAATCTGAACATGCACATGCCTAACGCTTGTATGTTATCTAGTAAGCCGAGTCTAGCTGTGCTAAATGGGGAATTAGAGGATGTACAAAGGGATATACTAAAGCTTAACGAAACCAGGAGGACACACGAGGCTTTTGCACTGCTGTAGAAGGAACACGGCCGATGCTATTGCGGCTTATATTAGAGTACTAGGTGTGGATATTCTTATTTACAAAAATATTGCAAGCAACAAGGTTGAATGCTATAGTATTAGTGGGAGGGTGGCAAGTATTAGAATTAACTGTAATAAGAGGTAACCATGTGGCTGTACGCTTCAACGTAAAGCTAGAGTCAGCAATGAGTAATGAAAAGAATGAGCAAACTGTACGGAAAGGCATGTTTAATGCCAAGCTAGATAACAAGCAGGCTGGATGCAATGCAGCGTGGGAAAATGGCATCGGCTGTCAAAATGCCACAGGAATAAAGCAATAAATTACCCAACACATACGCTATCTACAAAAAAGAGGGTAACTTTAGAACGTGGAGCATTCGAAATTTCGAAAATAAATAAAATAAACTTTATTATGTGTGCCAAAGCGGGCATCGTTAACGATGTAGAAGTAGTAGAAAAGATTCGATGTGGTAACCATAAATTGGAGAGGTCTCAAATTAACGGAGATTTATTAATAGAAAGAGCATAAACTGACACGCAAGCAGGCAATGGATTAGCTCCAGCTGAAAGGAAAATGCAGAAACTTAGTTTCACCTCACAATTGATTCGCGGCTAGATATGAGGAAACCGACATCTATAGCATTAACACAATCAGCGATCATCTGCCTAGTATAATCAAGGAGTCCGCGTTCGAAGTCGAGGTAGAGTCAATATACAAGACACTGGCAAGCTATAGTAGGAGACGAAAAACCTCCTTACGAAACACGAAGCGATGAACAGACAAAGCAGAGCTGTTTGAGCTTTCGCAAAGCAAGTTATAGCATGGAGAGAATAGATCATGCTGTAAAGAGTGGAAGGAGCCTAAAAGCTGCGAAGGAAACACTCTGCACAGGCAAAGATCAGATGTATGCATATGCTATGGGACAAAAAACGCAAGGTCAGCACAAATGAAGATAGCATAGTTAAGGTAGCTGTATACTTCTACACAGATCTGTGGAGCAGCCGACACTACTTGAATAATCACGTAACAAGCATTAAGAGACCATAGAAACCTGACATCACACAAGTAACTACAGGGAAATTGAAGAGAGCCACTCAGGCTTAGGTAACAAAAGGTAACATAAGAGCTGTCGACAGATTATGTTAGAAGAACTGGCAACCACATTCACTTAGTTTTAATGACAGGAAGTTAAGTAAATCTTCAAGTATGCCTACATCTGAATCCACAAGAAAGGAGATTTCAAGAATTAAAAAAAAAATTACAGGCCCAACAGCTCCTGGTTCCTTGTCTACAAGCTATTTGCAAAAATATTAGCTTATATATTACCTTGCAATAAATACACGAAAAGGCCAAGAAAAATTTCGTAGAGGGTACTCAACAATAGACCATATTTATACAGTGAATACGTTGATAGAGGAATGCGCGGATTACAACCAACCCTGTACATCGCCTTCATAGGTTACGCGATTGCGTTCGATTGGGTCCAGACTTGAGCAGCCATGCAGGCACTGCAAGATCAGGGCGTCAACGAGGCCTATATGAACCTATTGAAAGTTTTCTGCAGCGGAAAGAACCCACTCATATCCTTCCATAAAGCCAGCGACCAAATCAAACAAAGTAGGGGTGGGGAAGAAAGACACGATCATTCCATTGCGAATTACGGCATGGGTAGGATGGTTTAGGGCCGTAGATTAGAAATAGTTAAGAATACGAGGTAATAAAATATCTTAGGAACCTGCGGTTGACTGATAATATTGCACTGACGGGTAACCCACGGGACGAAATATAGCTCCTGATTTCCGAACTGCAGGAATAGTACAGTAGGACGTCCGAAATTTGATATGCATAAAACCAAACTAATGTGTATAATATAATGGCTGAATCATTCAGGTTGGTGCAGTGCTGAATAGGTGCAGTCTTCCCGGCATATTGCAGAGTGCGTTTAGCTCTCTGTTGCAGATCAGGTGCTTCTGATTGCTACCGCTGCTTTTGCACTGGTACTCAACTACACTTTTTTGTTCTTCAAATTTATTTATCCAATTGTCCGATATATACCTAAGAGAACCAGAACGTCCACTGATTAGTAACACTGCCAATAATGACGCCCTACGGCGAGATGCTACCTAAGAGTATCGCGGAGGTATACAATTGTAGTGGCTGTTATTATAAGACTACCTCTAATAAGGGATAAATTCATGCACTCATTTCAGGGGAGGGGGTGGTCGCTTGAAGTAACACTGGAAGGGAGGAGCTGAGCCCTGCATTTTTCGTTTTTAGTAGCAAGAAAACCCCATCATAGCCTAAATTCTGTTAATATGTGCTCACAGCAGTCACGCTGAAATGTTCTAATTGGTGATAGAAGGTGGATGTCAAACACTGAATATGGGGGTGGGTGTGATTAAAAAATGCTTCGGATGGGACGATTGTTCCTACCCGCAACGCCCTCTTTCTTCTCCGTGGTGGCTGTCAATTCACAGTTCTCGTTATCAGTCATGAGAGTTTGAGCGGGCATGTCAATGTAGAGTTTTGGTCACAGGGAAGCCACAATGTCATTAACTTCTGTTAAGGTGCTTCATGATTGGCTCTGATAACAGGCGTAATCAAGATAAAACACTGGCTGAAGTGGTGGCATTCTGGTTACAGTGCTCGGCTGTCAATATGAAGGTATCAGGCGAGATACCGCCCATGGCGATCACATTTTAATAGAAGCGACATGCTTAAGGAGCGTGGACTGAGCGATGCTTTTGCTCGTCAAGTAAGATCTGATTGTGTAAAGTTACGGAGTCTGCCAAAATGGTGTTCCTCAAAGATGCATGGTGCTTGATGATATTCTGCCTCTAAAGGAGGCCGAGAAACGGTGCTACAAACTGGACCCATCGTCATCATCTCTTTCATTGTAGGAAAGCCCAGCGACATAGGGCAGTACCCGCAATCATTATTCTTCGATAGTGCCTAAAAACCTTTCTATAACCACTATTCGCAACTGCTAGGTACCGTGTAGGCACTGAGCGCTTACGGCCGGACGCTCTGCCTAGATGATTGAAGTTTTGGACCTGCTTCAAACTGCAGATGTTGCTGCTTGTGTTCCCGCGTTTGTGGTTGTTTTTCAAGGTTGTGAATGACCTCGATATTACCGTAATACTTTAAGTTTTTCGTGTTGAAGAAAAAGTGGAAAGAAAAAAATTCTGACTGATATCACTGCGAGCCTCGACGCAAAAAGCCTATATATTGTCACGGGGTCGTGACGTGGCCGAAGACAGGAGACATCGTGTTGGGATTTAACTGTTTATTTGGGCGAACCTGTGCCCGGTAAACGGAAAGTCCAGTTACAGCAGCAGTCTCGCACAGATAGCAGTCTCGGACTGATAGCGGCGAACGGAGCGTCGGCCCTCGATCAACAACTGACAAGCGGCGAAGCGCGTCGGCATTTATACTCTTGCCATCGAATGTTCTAGAGTTATCGCTGGCGGTGGCGTAGGTTCCAGAACAATCTGTACCGCTCGCACAGTGGGCGTGATCTTATCGAAATGATCTACTACAGTCCGGAACCTTCTCAAAAACTGCAGGCGCAGTTTGCGCTGAGAATCGTGTGGTGTTTTGGGACGATACCAAAAACTTAGGAAATGGAACGTGGCAATATATATATATGCTGAAAGCAAAAGTGAGCCTCCCGTTAGAGCCTCCAAAAGCCTTGAGTGCTTACGGGAGTTAAATCACAGGCAAATAACCAAGGCGCATGATCATATGAAGCACAAATTTTGAGTACGAGTGCAGGAACTTCAAGGTTTGCAGTTTTCGCGCTTAGTTCGTCTGCTCAACGTGGTCGCTGTGTCACCGGTACCAGAACTGAATTATGAATGCGTTCCGCCTCTAGTATAGAACGTAAGGGCTGGTTTCAAGACGTTCATCACGTCATTGCACATCTGAGGCGTCTGCAAAGTGCTTCTAAGACCTTCACATCTGCTGCAACTTGTGTTTAGGCTTACTTGCTGATGGCGCTTTTTTGTCGTTTATGCCTAGCACCAAGTTATCTTTTTTTTTACTTCTAAAACGCCTAAACATAGACTAGTAAAGGTAACGTCCCCTCTTAAACGAGAAAATTGCACTGGTTTTATTCACTGCTTGCCGACATCATTCTCTTGATATTCTGTTCAGAATTTTTTATTCTAGAAAGCACCCTAAAATAATAAAGCCGGCATTATGACATGCCTATGCTGGTGCTTGTGCTTTGGTATTGAAAAATAATTTTTTCGTCCTGCTTATTCTACTTCAGGCTTTTAGGTTAGCTGAACAATTAGGTTTCGCGCAGAATGTAATGCAAGCAAAACTTTGAGATAAAAAACGTTACCGAAAATGTTTCTATTACTACTGAGAAATCCGAACTAAGGCTCCTATTATAAGAATGTTACATCATGACGTCAGGCGTCACGCGCCATTACGCACAGCCAGCAACGTGAAGAACGTACGTGTGGGCCTTACTCATAATTTTACGCATATTAGTCTATCCTATGTGCTACTCGGCATTTATTTACTTTTAATATGTTAGCACTCCCCTACTTTATGAAAAACATAAATCAAAGAGCCACCGAAGAGCGAAGAATCGCACTCTTCGCCAAAAGTGTTCTTTCCGGTACCGTCTCTTTCGGGGATCATGTCAACGATCCCCTTGTTAGATGTACCACCAGGCCATCTATACGTAGTGAAAGTTTCGAATAGTTGCCACAACACCCTCACCGCACCGTCGACCTCCTTCCTTATCACCCCCTCTTTCGCGGCACCGCTCTATATGTGTCACGTGGTCGATATCGCGCGATAACCTGGTTTTCTCTTAATGGGAAACCGTCACCCATGTGCCGGTTGTGCTTTGCGGAGTTTGCTGGCAGCCCGCCATGGCGTTCAGTCCGGCGAGACATCTATTGGCATGCCCCGAGGAGAACATAATCGGTTCCTCTCCGCCAAGCGCTCGCTTCGCGGCGTTCACTCACCTAAAGTATTTTTGCACCGGGGCCTCAAAAGGAAAACGTGCTTTTGGGATGTTAAAGCTATTCTCTTTTTCAGTGTTACGTTGTGCTAGATAATGTCAACATTTTCGATAGGCATGGTTGATAACCAGCTTTTGTTAAATTACGAAAATGTTAGCCAAGTAATGCTGACTGCTGCTTTCCTGTTATGTGGGGTATTGGCCTGTGAGGGGAGGATTGACTCACCGTTTAGTAGCGTTCGGTAGTGCTGCCAATCTTGTACACTTCTGAGTAAACTTCTAAAGGTAATTTAGAGTTGGCTAGCACTGGCTAATGCTAGGTTTTGTTGGCGGATATCAGGAAATTTTTCGTACTAGCTTGTTCTGCATCGTAATATGTACTACATGTGCTCAGCTCGGACAGTGACACGTTAGTTTATTGTTGCTACTACCAGAAGAATAGCACAAAGCGAACAGGGCATGCGTCTTTGCTCGACGAGAGTAACGTGGCTGTCGAAGTTACGTAGAACAGTATCCATCCATCAAGCGTCCCAATTGTATTTCGCGTGCGTTTTAAGCTAACATTGCGCCAACTACTTGTATTGCACGATTTTATTGATGCTCCTGTAGCACGGGGCTGAACTTGCAGTTATTCAGCGTAGAGAGCTGCTTGTTGCCTCTTGCGCAGGACATCAGTTGCCTAAGTGCGTGGGATCTGTGGTGCTATGCAGGATGAGCAGAGCTTCTCGGGAAGATGAGTCAGCTCCGTGCTCGCTCTGCGGTGGCCATGGTATGAAGACAGTGCGGGGCGCGTGATAGCAGCGTTGATTCACTTTAAGTTTGGCGTTTGTAACGCATGTGAGGCATTTGCGGCTTTTGAAAAGAAATACCACTTGCGAACACGTCCGCGGCACCACTCAGTCAACATATATTTTTTTGCCAGGATGTGTGTGTTGGTGAGCGTTTATCCTCTTTCGAACAGGTTCCTTCAATCCACCTGCAGCACAGAAATTTCCACACTCGAAGGCAGTAAGCGTGCAGACGCAGCTGTCTCGTGCTGCTCGTTTCGCTTCTATCAAACATTGCAGATAAATATAACGACAAGTCATCAACAGGTGCTCTCTCATCAAGCCGGCAACGCGGCTCTGAGTGGATACTTCGTGAGCGCGATGAAATGGAATGCCCCATCATTCCCCAAAAGGACGAACCACACACCCTTTTAACACCCTTTTGCCTTTCAGTGACTGCCTTCTTTGGTTTTAAGCCAAGCGTTACAAGAAGGACTTGCATTTCTCGTTTTATGTAAATGAAGTGGCTGTCTACACATAATGGGCTTTCGAGGCTTCTTGGTTGCCCAGGTGGTTAAACTGTAACTCGTAGTATTCCGTAACACAACATTTACGTTGGAGCAGAGACGTCAGTTTTATGAAAAGATAATACATGATACAGGGCGATGATATGCCAATATTATACGTAATGTATCAGATGTTAGCGTATTGAAGTGGTGTATAAAACGCTTGCATATAGTTTGTTGAATATTAGAAGTATAAATGTAACCTCTAGTGTGCTGGTGGTAAAACAGAGCTTACACTGTCGCCACAATTAACGGTAAGCTGACATAAGTAACCTCACCTGAGTCATGGGATTAGATACTTACGTTTGTTATGTTGTCAAGAAATTGCATAGAGTGCACTGTAATCACAGTTGTTGCATGACATTACGTCTGCATGTGAACTTTCTCCAAAGCTGTTTTAACAATGGCTTGTTTGATCCCGGGAGGTCTTCTGTTTCTAACTTTGTATTGCCATTCATGTGGGATGTTCATGACGCTGTCATATTCAAATGATCTACCTCTGTTATATTTGCCATTGTTGGGCAAATATCAACTGTTAATGGTCTTTAAATCAACAAATAGAAACCCCCGTTAGGAGCTGCATATGACGGCGCTTTACACTAATTCATACGTTTATTGAATGTGGGGATTTGGTTGTATTGTTTGCAAGGTTACATTCAAAGGCAGCAGGCTCTGTGTATACGGTGCTGCCAGCTGGTTAATGCAAGGGTAACTGTCGGTCAGTGGTGTCTCAAATTCAAGAGCCTTCATACTCAGGTGTGACGTACGTACTTGGCTAAACATTGTGGTTGAGCGTATAATTTGATGACAAGTGTATCCTGCAGCAGCTAAAATGGCTCAACGAAAGTGAGGTTGCTGGGGCGTTACGTTGAATTTTCGCTCTTTAACCGCAGCCTGCACCGTTGTGTCGGTGTCCATCTGGGCGACACGGTAGCAGCCAGCAGCGTCGGCAGAACTGCTTCTCCTGTCTATTCGTGAGCAGAAGGAGCGAGAGAGTTGCGGAATTCGGCGACCCTCTTGCGGAGCAGGGCTTCCCGGTGGGCGGTAGCCGTTCGTGCAGCTGTGTCGCCGACAACAGCGGCGTTGTCCAGCAGGACAACCGGCGTCCACGGCAGAGGGGCTGAAAACTGTGCCTCGGTAACCAGCCGGAGATCGAGACACAGTTGTCGATGGCCAAGTGGTGAAGATATACGGCCAGCGTATTCTTCCAGCATAAAAATACGTGCGAATATGTTTATTTGGTGTACGCGTTTAAAACAAAACTACATGAATGGCAAATGATGTTTCACTGTCAACCTGCCTTGAAGTCAGTACGTGCACATTATAGATGAGTACGTAGAAGAGAAGAGATGAGCACTGTCTGCTTGAAAGCGTGAACACTCTACTTTAACGTGTGCGTGTCCTTTGTGCTGTCTCTTGCATCACGAAATCAGAATGAGCCAAGACTAAATAAAAAAAAACATGAATAGGGTGTGAAGAGGAGTTAGACAAAAGGGTAGAAGGAAAGGAAGGGGGTGTTTTCCAACATATCGCGTCGGTAACAAGACAGCACTAGCTAAAGAACGGTTAATTTTGAGGTGATAAATGCAGCTAAATTTTTCACGATCTCGCTCGTTCTGTTGTGTTCTCACAATATCGGATAGATTAGAGAGCTTCCTTTAGAACGTTTATATTAAACGAGAGGAGTGCAATAAAGTTGTTTATAATTTATAATATAGACTTGTTCTTCAGTTATTCCAACTACAACGGCATGTAAGAAGTTTGGAATTACATCTGTGAAAAGAAGAACTTGTCGGTAAATTTATTTACAAGCATTCGCTAAGCTTTGAAAGCGGCCATTAGGTCTGTAGGTGACCCTTCTGTATTTAGGAATCCAAGACTCTTCTAATTAGATAAAAGGGCTTTACGGGGAACGCTTTTCTAAGGTGCTGGGTTTTTGATAATATTTAGTAATACATATAAAAAATAATAAATTTAGGAGCACAGTTGGATTTATGGGCACCTTCATAATGATGCGATAATCGAGCGTTTTGCCGGTTTTCTGGGTCGTAATATGAAACAAGAATTATCATGAGACGTTCAATTCAAAGACTCAAGCGTTTTTTTGTGTCCTAGTTCCCCGTAGCACTTTTTGCTTACTTGATAAGAATACCGAACTGGAGTGTTTTGAATCCAAGATAGCGCTCCTTGAGCGCCAGCCGCATATGGTCAATAAATGCGTCAAGATGGTTGGGCTACACTTAACCGTGTGTTGTTGTAACTAGTGCTGGTAAGGCATAAAAGTTGCGTGATACGTCTTCAGCCTTCTTTAGCGCGAAGTGCGGGCGATTTTTTTCAAGTAATGTTGTCTTGGTAACACTCAAGGTGGTGTGCGTGGTCAGAGTTGACGCCCCGCATACTACGTGCGGATCCCGGTATGTGCGCCCGGCTTTCGTATGGTGACATGTCATGTGTAACATGCTGTAGTAAGTGGTCGCACTGCTCCTTGTGTAACTTGTTGAGCATTCTCTTCCACCAGCGAGAAGACTTGTTTTTTGAGCGCCTTCAAAATTGTGATATGTGATTACAATTAGCGACAAAAATAGGCGTAACGAAAGCATAGCCATACTTATTAGAAATAGAAAAAGAAAAGGGTCAAATATGAAATAAAAAAATGGGAAAAATGGAAAGATAAATTAAAAGAGCAAGAATGAGTAAGAAATGTTTAACGCGAGAGGTAGACAAATAGGGATAAACAGGGGAAGCAAAAACAGAATAAAAGCAGCGAAGATTAAAAGCTGGGAAAATTAGGAGGGATGAAAAATTGGCCCCGTATCTACATGTTACACTGCAAATGTCGTCGAAAGACGTCAGTCTTGCGTCTGGACAGTGAGAACAAAACGTATTTTCTTATGTTCTGCGCTAGAAATTTGGTGAATGGCATTCTTGAGGCGCTGTGTTCGAGTGCCTCGAGCATGCAGTGGAGGGGATCGAGTGCATTAGGTCACGTCTCACGTGAGACATGAGCACTATCTGCAATTTATCTTGCAAAACGAAGCGCGTTGCGTGCGCGCCCGTCTCGGAGGCGAAAAGGTGTAAAATGCAAGGCCACGGGCAGGTGCCGCCACCGTGTTGCTTGGGAAAACGTTCAAACCCTTGCATTTTATTGCAAGCGTTGCATTGTCAGCTCAGGGTGATAAGCGCTATGGTCCTTAGAATAAGTTCTGTATGCATATTTTAGTGAAAAGTCTTTTCCAGTAAAACGTTATAGTTTATGATGGCATAAAGGTACCAATTGTTTAACACAGCAAAACAATTGTTGTTTTTTTCAGGTTTTGTGAAGATGGCCTCTCCTGTAAAAGTGTAGCAATGTGAGTTAATTAACGCTTTTCCAATTATAAAGATGATCCTAGATCTCTTTTTTTTTCCTGTATGGCCAAGAAGGGCAGCACAAAAGCGAGAAGGCTAGAACGGCTTTTCTATCCTCATAAAAACCGGGTCCAATTGCGCAGGATGGATTTCTCTTCAGTCTGTCATCACCTTTAAAGACCGCTCACCATGTTAGGGTATTTCGGGCTGAATAGTGTAATGCATGCACTGGGCGCTGAAGATTACTTCCTCCGAGATTTTCAACGCTGGCCGCCCCGGAGAGAAGTGAAATGTCAGGCTTAACACCGCTTGCCCTTCATCTCACAGGGGCGTGCACCGAAATAAGGAAGTTCTGTGTTTGTCACCGTAGCACATGACACTGATAAAAGAATTCGAGGTCACATGCGTTATTTCTGCAATCTTTCGATTGAAGAGAAAACTGCCCCGCCACGGTGGTCTAGTGGCTAAGGTACTAGGCTGCTGACCCGCAGGTCGCGGGATCAAATCCCGGCTGTGGCGGCTGCATTTCCGATGGAGGCGGAAATGTTGTAGGCTCGTGTACTCAGATTTGGGTGCACGTTAAAGAACCCCAAGTGGTCAAAACTTCCGAAGCCCTCCACTACGGCGTCTCTGATAATCAAGTAGTGGTTGTGGGACGTTAACCCCACAAATTATCAATGAAGAGAAAACAATAATGAATCGAAGTACTGAAACAAACAAAAACGAAATCTGCACTTGTTAATATTACTGCTAAAAATTTTCTTCCAATCGACCGAGATGCGTGAATACCAATTCAGAAACTTGGCCCGAGCTGGTTGGTAAAGTTTTGTAATCAAACCGGTAACTCGACAGAAACGGGGAAATAGAGGACACACAGATTTTTACTTCCACAATGTATTTATTCACACAAAAAGAAGCATTACATGTAGCATCTTTTCTCATGAAAGGGCAACTTTGCATGATTGAGAAGTTTTTTTTATGCTCTCTCCTCTCTGCCTATCTTTTTTGTCTTTTGACGCTGACGATTACAGGCTCATCCCCAATTACTTCTTCTGAAAACTGAAGTATCCCGAAAAAATATTTCTTTCCTGCGAGGCCACATCACGGAATCTAGTATGCCAAAATTTCGAATGCGTACAAAAAGTTATCAATGGGCTAAATTGAATAGTACCCGGAAAGAGCAGTATTTAATACTGAAACTTTACTTTCTTATATAAATACTTTACACAAAATCTTGAGCGAATGGTGACTTTTTCTAGAAAAGTACACTGGTGTTCGGCCACCCTGAAAGCACCACGTTATTATAAATATTCGCGAATTTTATAGTTATAACTGCTTTCTTTCGGAAGCCAAAAATAACTAAAGAACAATTACTTAAGCGAAGACTATATACGAGAGAGACACGAACAAAAGGTGTTGGCATCAGAGGAAATCGTCATCAACACACATGGTTCAAGCACTGCCAGCGTAGCAGCATTCGAGAAAAGAGCCTCTGCAAGCCACCCAGGATGTCCCTTCAAAGTTTTCGTTCTTGTGTCTGAAAGTGTGCGAATGCATACCAGGCAAATAAGAGACCGTTCATAAGCTGCCAAACATAAAAGCTGTAGCTATCAGTACTTTTCACGGGCGACAGCCTGCCAACGACAAACGGAGAGGCATACGGCAGTTCAGGCATGCCCATGCAGCAACAACTGGAACTTGCTGTGGGCACGATGGGTCACCTGAGCTTCGTTTCTGCAGTGGATTCCCATGAACAAATCAGCACTCGAAATAGCGCTGCAGCGGCACTGCGGTACGAGGCATTTATCACTGTACATCGGGGTCCAGGCCTTGTTTTTCGGCATGGTGCAGCATTCAAGTCCAACCTATCAGACCCTCCGGCCACAGGTGCTGAACATGGCCAAAACACTGAGGTAGGAGAGTGCCAAATAGGCGCAGCCCTCCGAGTACAAGGTAAAGTGTGTGGACCTAATAGTGCAATACAAGTCATAGTTGTGATTGACCTGCAGCTCAAAGTGAGGTTGACTGGTAGTGAAACTTCTATTTGGAATTCCTGCTATATAAAGCTTTAAAACAGCCATAATCTGAAAAAAATAATGTGATTGCACTTGATGGCACGCTAAAATGACGCACTGCAGTACAGAAGTGTATTAGTACTCACGCATTGTTTGATTCACATCTTTCAAGCGTTGTTTAATCACCGGAAATTCACCGCAAAAAATAATTCGCTCTAGGTACGTGAAACAGCCCTAGATTATACCGCATAGATCACTAACGCATAAGTCTGATGTTCGTTGAAGGACTCCTTCACAATTGTTACATTTTGAACTTTTTGGAGGGTAGTGCTAAGGCGCACACGGACAGTGACACATGGTAGACACCACGGCCGCTTCGGTGTCTACTGTCCTAGTGTTCTTTAGCGCTGCTGTGTAAAAAGATTGATCATGAACCAGCTCGCCCAAAACAAACTTCTCCTAGAGCAAAAATGCCCATATTATTGCGTTGGAAACTATAAGGGCACTCTCAGCTGGGATTTGCCGCTGGCATTAGCGTCACCGTCATTCACCGTTTATGTATACGTATCAATATATTTGAATACGGAAGAAGAATAAACAGTCCACAAAAATACTCTGGTGCGCATAGTCAACCAAGGGACATTTGATTTGTGAGTATGAGGCGTTAGCCTCTGAGGCACGGTGAAGCCCCGCCTTGAATGCTTGACCGGCAAGCTTTTTCTTGCTTCCACTTACCGGTGGTGAAGTGCATCTCGGGGGGAACTATCACGTATTCAGCATTAATAGCAAGATGGCGCAATCAGCGCGCATGGCAACATCGTCAGGACGTGGCGGCGCACGCTCTCATCTCCCACAATGAAGCAGGGTGGTATGGAGAGGGTGCAGGGTGGACGCTCATGCGTGCGATGTCTTATCTAGATGTGGGGACACTCGTACGCTTTGGGCTTCCTCCGGAACGACTCTATAGTATTTACCGGGTGCAGAATGTTGACTGCATTCGCTGCAAAGTTTCAGTTTGCGATAAGGGTGCGCTTTTCAGGCGCACCAAACTAACAGCTGAGACGCGTATTCACATTCAGCTGTACCTGTGAGTACATTTTGTGCGTTAATTGTGCGTAACAAACGCGGGGCACGTTTTCATCTACATGCCATTGTGCGCGAGAACGGTAGCAAACCTATGGTAGCAAAGCGAAAATTGAAACCAGCACTAATGATTTTAATATAAGAGGCACGTAATTCGGATATTACGGTGTCATTTCGAATAAATGTCTTGGGTCACTCGTTGAGCAATCGCATGTGGACCTATAGGTCGTTTAGTGCTTCTATAAAAAGTTTTATTTGGTGAGTGGAGGCAAACATGACGAGGGTTGCCTGACAAGGCGAACTATATGGCCTTCCTTCTCTTCAGTACAGGGGCGTGTAGGTGGCTGTGCTGTATGACTGCGTGTTGTAGTCATAGTGAAATGAAAACGTCGAAAGAATATTCGCCGAGCACTATTGGCCCAAATATGCTGTCTTATGCGGCGTACTGCTGCGTAACTGAACCCCCGAGTTTCATGAGTCCTTATTGTGAATATCTAGCAGCTGTGATTTCCGGCAGCTTTTTAGATGTAAACCGTCGTATGGTCGAGCTCAATACTGTGTGCTGCGTGACCACACTTACTGCGCATGCACGCCCGTTCCCGCTCTCTTTTCTTACGCGGCCCTGACTTCTGTCGCCTCGCAACGACGACGCTGACTGCGCCTGCTAACCTACGCATGCTCCCCCCTATCTCTCTCGTCTAGGCATTCCTTCCTGGTGTGCTTACACTTCCATTGTGCACCTACGTCCCCTCCCTTCTCTGGCCTCTCCTACGCTCGCCCTCTCCCGCCTCGCAACGTTGGCGCAGGCCACGTCAGTAATGAGTTTCTTGTATTAAAAACACTGGCTGCACGTGCTGCCCACTCATTCACTGGCCACCCCGTATATATAGGCACTGAATCTTCACCTCCAAGTTATTGACGGCAGGAGATTTTTCCTGTGCGCTGTTGAACAATAAAATTCGCAGCGTGCGCTTTAACCAAAAGTTGACTGCGGGTCTTTGTGTCCAATCGGGGTCCTCTGTCTCTCACTCCCTTTAGTAGCGATTGACATGCTAAAGAATAGGAAACACCAGTCCATCACTGCCTTCTTTCTGCCTCCCAAGGATTCTTTTCAGTGCAACACCGTGATGAGCCCCAGCGTCAACGTCGCCGCCAGTGTAATCGGAGCACCCACTGCATCGCATCTACATATGGTGCTCTTTAGCGGGACATAGTTTATTCTTGTTTTGTATTGGGTTTCATCTGAATTACTCGGAAAATGAAAATATAAATGTTTTTGAAAGATATTTTCTATCTTGTTTGACATGCGAATGAAAGTTGTGGTTACAACGTCTTTGCAGCTTGATTTTTATTACTATGATCTTAGCTTTTACGGCCTACAACTATTATATGATTATGAGAAGCGCCGTTGTAGAGAGATCCAGCATTTTTGTCTACATGGTGTTCTTTGACGTGCCCTGACATCGCCCACTACACGGACCTTTAACTTTACAAGTCTATGAAAATTCGAACGCTCCATCCAGCATTCTTTTTCGGTTGCTCGACCTTCTAGTCAGCGGGAAGGAAAAACATATCAAGGGCTCTAACGAGGCAGACTGGCTTCAAGAATAATTTGTATGGAAGCGCAGAATGGTTTCAATTACAACCAAAATAGAAAATTAGAAAAAAAAACTTATGTTATTGAGTGAGTCCAGAATATCAACTATCAGCAGTATGCTATTGACGACAGCAGTATTTAGGCGTCCAGCATAATTATATGTTCAATATTTCATACACATGAATGATTGCAAAAGAATAAAACTCACGACATATGGTTTGGTGTGAAGGGTTGTGATTCAAGCTACAAATATATTTTCGCCCAGTTATCCAACATTAGTGACGGAAAATATTTAAAATCACTACGAACAAATTCTCTTCGTTGCTTATTCGAGGACATTCGGAAACGATAGGCAGAATTGTTCATCTGGCGCTTTGAAAAAGAAATGAAGTAACTGCGCTTCTTCGCTATACTATATTGTAAGGCACCCGAGCGTGCTTCGATTGATGGAACGTACGCGCCCATCTTGCTGAAATTACCGGTCTCGGCTCAAGCGATCGGCTTCCTAGTGCGTCGAACCCTTGTCCAGACTGCACGTGGCCGGAAAAAGGCTTTCAGTCATATCGCGGCAGCAAGTGATTCTTCATGGTAGTGCATGAGTGTAGACAACCGCAATCATTGCACATTTTGTGAGCGTTGTTTCCGTGCCTGGAAAAGTCTCTACTCAGAATAGGCACGTTAAGAGCTCTGCATACTACCAGGTAGCTGACTAAAATCAGCCAAAGGTCCATTTGATGCACCCCTAACGCACTTCCGAAACTTGTTTTTAATATTTCAAGCAACCGGCAGTGTAGGAGGAATAAATGAGGAAGGACACGGAGGTTAGCCAGCAGAGTGTAGGGAAGCGAGCAAGGACTGCCATTCCATCACCAAACGCGTTTAACTCCGCTATTACGGTATCGTTTGCAAAAATAGCCGTGGTACATACACGTTCTATACATGCGAATTACTGCAGCAGCAAAATAATTTCGTCGTCTGGGCGGTTAAAGCGCCATTCAAGAAATATTTACATTGTTAGTCAAGCAGTCAAGACAGCGGCCACCTGGTAATTCGATCAATGTGATATTTATTGATGTTTCGGTACAGCTCCAAGGGTGTGATTGTTCTGTATTAAAATTGTATTCACATTGATTGTGTTTTATTCATTGAAAACAAAACTACAATATCGATATTCAGCGT
This sequence comes from Rhipicephalus annulatus, assembly GCA_013436015.1. Taxonomy (NCBI): domain Eukaryota; kingdom Metazoa; phylum Arthropoda; class Arachnida; order Ixodida; family Ixodidae; genus Rhipicephalus; species Rhipicephalus annulatus. The sequence continues at coordinate 105,271 of WOVY01003226.1, read as the reverse complement.
GGTCCGTTGTCCGAACAACCTTGTGCGATGATCTACTGAACTTCTGTATGTGACGTCTGTTGTCGCATATGTGAACGATGCATACAAATTACCATAACGACCTTAAGCGGACTTTGGATATTTGATTAATATCTACTGTGTTTCTTCTGTGTTTTTAAATATATATTGAAGCAATATGGCCTAGCCTACGCGTAAGCCAGTCTGCCAGCTGGCCGCTGGGCGATGTCAGCGCTGATGTTAAAAATGTTAAGGCCTTTCGTAATTAAGTTTATAATGTTCTATTCAATATAGTTGTATAACGTATATATATACTTACAGGATGCGTGCGTAAATGGAGGTGAGTATGAAGATGCATAACGTCCCTCTGTGCACCCATCCCTCACAGTTTTCGCCATTGTGTTGCTGTCTACATGGGCGGATGAGCAGCGGCTCATCCGCCCATGTAGAACGCAACCAGAATTGACAAACCTGTTTTCTCTCTTTAGCCGCACTAGGTCCCTAGTAAAGGTAAATATATCAGGCCAGAATATTGAAAATAAATAAGTTACTGCACCAGAAAGTAACGTGTTTGAACTTTGGGCATGCCCCTCTTTGTATAAAGTATACCTTACCACATTAGCATGTGTCATGCTGTAACGATATAAAACTGCATTGAAAGTATACCCATGTACGTTTCAGGTGCCATAGTAAATATGTATCACTGGTGATCAGGATACCGCCTGATGGTAATTTCGAGTGCAGCTGTTTAGGTGCTTTGATTGTGCGATGAGCTTAAACAAACAATTTGAAACAAACATGTATCTATGAAAATTTCCATAGCAATATTTATATTCCACCACTCTTTCGCTGGGGAATACACGCCTGCCCTTCTTTTACTGTATTGAAGAAAGCTTCATGGTCACAGACACCTTTCTCTTTGGCATCATTGCCTTGTTCTAAAATACGAGGTCTTCGCAAGTGTTTCACCAGGTCATCACACCAGTAGAATGATTCACAAACGAGAGGAATGGGACCTTTTTGTGCCTATAGGTGGCACGAACGTCCTTTTTGCCTTTCTGTTTATATTACAGTCCTCACAACTAACATTAGTTTGGGTTACTGTTTAATTGATCCGAAGCGCATCATGTTCACAGTGGTTTTAGTAAGCGTGGTTGGCGAAAAGTGCACAGCGACTAGCAACAAGCCGTCGTCCGACTTTGCGTCACACGGTTCAATGAAGAAGATAGCGCTTCCCCCGCTTTGTTGTGGTCCCTACGAGCACCACAAGAGTACTGGTAGTCTGTGACTTTGAGGGGTTGTTTGGAATCCATACATGTTTCAGTGAGGCAAAGTACAGGCCAGTGCTAAAAAATAGGATTGTGATATATGTCCTTGGCATAAGCGGCAAGAGAACGAACATTGATCGATAAGATTGTGGCTGCGTAATCCTGGCGTAGAACTTTGCAGTTTCGAGTTTCTGAGACTGCAATGGACAAAACTCAGGCCATCAGGTAAATTAATAATTAAATGCATCCACTAAGGCGGGTTTCCAACAAGGACATATGTTTTGTGCCGGCGAACAGCACAATGATGAAACTGTAGAATATGAAGCATTCAACAATTAAAGCCTTCAGCTGTCTGCAGTAAAGTCAACTTGAATGTAACATTATTGAGAATTGCAGCAAGAGGATACAATCTTGTTAAAAGGAGCACATACATCTGTGTGATTATATTTGATAACACCAGTAAATGACAAATGAAAGGGTTATAAATTTTGTATTAACTGGCGTAGTGAACTCACCTTTATTCACAAATGTTGACGCTAATTAGAATAGAGGGTTTATTACGCGCGAGAAAAAAAGTCACGGGAGTTATAACAGTGAGCATTTTGCGTGCCTCCTTTGCATTTTTTGGCCCTTGGAATGCGTGATAAATATTTTTAGTAGCACTAAGCTGTTTTTGTTTCCTTCTGTAAGGAAAGGGCACAGATCGTCGCAGAAATGCTGTCCAGCCACTCGGTTTCAATGCTGCAGTGCATGCTGTTTGTAAACATCGAGACTGGAGTTGTTCTGACTGTTTCCCCTAATAGTTGGTTTTTTGGAGTCCCGGACCAAACAGACCATTACCTTATATCTTTTAAAAGATACGCCACATGGCGCAAAATTACATTACGTACCGCTTTCAGTCCTATAACATTGGATTTAAGCAATTCAAATTTAATTTTCTTAGAGGCTGTCTCCCGAAGATTCAGTGACAGCAAAGTTACCAATGCATTGCAGGAGTTTATTAAAGGGTATAGAGGCTCAGACTGTAGAAACGCTTATTGCTCCTCAAATACTCCTTACAAATTGCTTTCTTTTTTAATTTATAGATTGCTGTTGTTGAAATTATCTGCAACTTTTTACATATCCGTAATTGTATTTGTGAAATTCTATTGTTTATTTTCCTCTTGACCTGTCTCAATATTATAAAAGCCGTAAGCTATCAAAATAAAAGTATTTTGTTAGAACTATCCGTTCTTGGCCAATAATTCAGCGAGGGTTTGTGCCACAATTTTCAGGCTCTTCTTCTTCTTTATTGACAGCGTTACATATGTTTAGATTGGTGCCTGGTCCCTACGGGATCAGAAAGAAAACCCTCGGCAATTTTGCGGATGGATGAACATTTAAAGTTTGGGAGTGCACCAACTCATGTTAAAAAACCATACGGTTACCTCAACAATTGAACACTGCACACTTCATGCTGATACAAAAGCCTGGAAGGTGGCTCTAGCTAGTAAGAGAATCTCAGACCAATCTCGCTAACTTCGTGCCTGCGGAAAGGGATAAAGCAATCAGTCCTCATCACGCGGACGAACTACTTCAAGGACTGCTATATGCTACACCTCACTATGATTTGCCTCAGGAGAAGACTCCCTACGAAGGCCACTGCCCTGGAGAGGACAATAGAACACGGTGCTCCACAACGCTAACTACCTCAACAAATGCGACCTACTTACCCACACTATATGTGGGGATTCAGGGGAAGCCTCCTTACGCAAGAAGTAATGATACAATCATAACACGAGACGATTGATAGTCCAACTATGACGACATAGGTCATACTTGGCTTGTACCTAAATGCCTTTGACAACGTGACAAATTCAACCTTACTTGCCAAACTGCAGGAACTTCCTCGACGCGCAACCATACAACTAAGTTCATGATTTTCTCAAGAATAGAAATACCATGCTTACTTTCGGGGAGCTTACTTTTAAGTTGCTGGAAAGCGCTGGTATACCACAATGGTCTTTGATACGACACACGTTTTTAAACACAGCTCTCTAAGGTTGCCTGCCAAGCCGCAAGAAATCGAAGGGTTCAACAGCTGCATTTACACCGACGAAATTACGTGCAAGTGTTACGTCGTGCTTCGATGGTCGGTTAGAACAGACGTTCAAACTCGCGATGCTGATAGTTGAACAATACTTAAAGAACATCTGCCTGAGCTGCTCTCTGGAAAAAATTTATACCTTTAGTTTGCAAACCCACGTGAAGAGGCCCCAGGGCCACACGACAAACTAAACGATGAAGATCCTGGTAGGAACAAAGGACTAACGACGTACGGTGGGTGAGCAGTACCCATCGTCGATCACGTCGGCGTTCTGGGCTTACATATTGTGGCAAACGGGCTCAACAGCGAGACCACAAGAAGACTAGTAGGTTTGATCGCTCATACCGTCAGCTTACTGATACACAATACCGACCGACCCAGCCGCATGAAAGAGAACAACATGATCTGGCTACGCCATTTGCTCAGTAATGTACGTGTCCCATATCCCTCCCTGATTTGTTAGGTCGGGGAGAAGACAGTAAAGTGATTAAAGGTCTGAACAGAAAGGCTAACAATAAATAAGTGATAGACCTACTGATAAACACGAGAATGAGTAGGTTACTAAAGCTGTGTACTCATAAAACATTGGAAGAATGAATAGAAGGACAAAATCAAGCACAGCATTAAAACGTTTCTAAGAGCATGACAGGCAGATGGGTAGGTAAACGTTGTATGAAAAAAAATTTCTTTCCAGACGGTGATTACCAGCAGGAACACGCTCCACCACTAGACTTGACGTCACTTCCAACCGGGTTAAATGCAACGCGCCAAGGATGACAAGGCCCCTTTTACAAAGATAGGTCCGCTGATTCAGACATCAGAAAGGCTCTTTGAGGCACACTCTCTGTTTATTCGGCTTATTCCGCTTCGCCCCAGAAGGGTTAGGTCAATGAATGGTGCTTAAATTATGCACATAGACGCACTGCATTCTGCACTTCTTCATTTTAATATTGACACTTTTTATTGTCAGAGCCTATGTGACGTCGAAACAGACGCCCTGTTGGCCCTTTAGATACCGATGCATTATGACGACGTGATTTGTAAGGCCACGACATAGGCACAACAATTCAGTTTAGACAAAGACTTTTGATAACCTCTCGGATGATTGAGAGTATGGTTGGTTATTTACCTACACATTTGGTTGACATCTAGAAAATGAGGCGTGTGGAGCACCTCGCAGACCACTTCGCTTGACATTGACTCTGACAATGCGTGGGATCTGCGATAATTTACTATGAATGCACCTGTGCATTATAGTAAAAAAAGAAAGACCTAACTGATCCCTGCGTCCTAGGAATCGGTATGATATGAAAGTGAAACTTCTCCTACAGAAGTAGTTTAATTTACTGTCCAATAACATAAGAGATTTGTCACAACGTCTCAATATTTTACAGCTAGATCCTCGTCTAATGTAAATAAAATCATACTGACGCTTCGCACACAACTCTCAAGATCAATAAACAAGCTTTTGCACCCATAGACGCATGTGGTCGGCTATCTCACAACAAGGAGTTTTCACAAAACAAGGAGCACGAACAGCTTTGCCACCGAAGTGACCTCCACAGGTTTGTGTGCACGGAAGACCGATGCGAAACATACTGCGAACACGTCTCATACTGTGACGACGGGTCTGGCACGGAACCTGTTTTTTACCGATTTTCTTTTGCTCCACAGAGAAACGAATTTTCATATGCAAGGCATTTTTGGACACTTCTTGCCATCTCTTCAGCCGTCATACTATTGCCGTTATCACAGACTCAGAGTCTTTTCAAAGTTTGTTCACCTAGCCCCGGCTTGTCACGGCTTCAAACGGACTTCGATTGGTGAAAAAGCACCAATTACAGTGTAGAAGAAGGGGCTCTAGCCACGGCAGCCCTGATGTTTTGGTGACGTCAACGAATTGGTCACATTGGCGAAACAGTTCGACCTGCAAAAAAAAAGGAACATCCCGGACGAGACTTTACGGAGAACGTAGATTTACAGCCAGGCGACGCACAGCTTTTTTTTGTATGCGTTGGTGCTAAGAGCGAGGCCAAAGTAAGGGTCATGTGGGCACCTGGAGTTGCGGTATCGCGTCGATAAAATTGCAACTATTCTAAGAGAAATGCGCCGAACAAGACGAACGGGTAGAAACGGCGCGTTGAAGAAAAGAATCAATGCTGTCATGGTCATAACACATTCCTTCACTTTAGAACGGTCGCTGCTAGATTACACAGTTAGACATAAAGGGCTTCTTTGTGAGCGTCCAAGGAGTTTGGCCTTGGCTCAGTGCGTAGTGTGCTGGACATATGTGGCTCGTTACCGGGAGGTAATGGGGCCGACTCCTCTTGACGTAACTGTCGGCTTCGCTTCCTGATGAGGCGTATTTCGGTGACGTCATTTCCGTGACAAAAATATGTCAATGTAGACATGGTTAGCTCCCGAAGTGATCACAAAATTACGAAAGGAACCCTGAAGGGGTTCGAAGCAGCAGCGGAGCGCACGGCGTTGACCCGATTGAAAGGGTCGTCGGCACGTATGCTCGAAGAACGGTTTTGAAGCGAATCTAGGTGTAGCATTTACTCAAATAAATATTTGTTTGAAATGAAAGAACAAGGAAGGCAGGTTGTGTTTCATGTAAGTTTCATCTCAATCAACGAGCCGAAGGAGTAGACAGATTTATTGGTGCGTCCGCAGCAGCCGCGCGTATGCAGCCTACCATTGCGAATGGCTGGTGTGCTGCTTCAGTACGGTTGAACTCGACGCGCAACTCAATCTGTCGAATGCTTTCACTGGACGCGCGGTGGAGAGGATAAGGAGAGAGAGAAGTGTGTTATGAGGGTAAGGAGAGAGAGAAGTATGTTGCGAGCAATTAGTTGGTTGTGAGTGTGCGGAGAGGCCGGCAGCTGATGCGGGTGAGGAAGAAAGTGACGTCAACGCAGTTGTGACTTGACCTACTTGGCCCCGCACCAACACTTGCGGCAAGATGTTTCGTACGGGCATACCGAACAGCATTACACTGGCTAGTCAAAGGGCTGCTTCGCATCTGAAATTCGCCGCCAATACCACAAAGTGGATGTTAGAGGAGCTTGTTCGAAGTTCACGGGGCATTTTTTTTTTGGTGAGACTATTTCTGTAGTAAGGCGTGATAACGGGCCGGCGCATGCTGCGTACCTCGAGCGCAGCGTTGTGGAGCACGTTCTGTGGCCGGAAAGGAACTGTGTTGGCCACGGTGATCGGCACGTTAACCTCCGGCGCCTCTATGCTAGAGTGGCTGTGGCGGTGAGTCAAATGTCTGAAACGCTTATTAAGTGGAGATGTGGAGCTATCAGGCGTTCTTCATTTGTTGAGAGCAGGCAGGTGAAGACGCTTGGCAGGATATTGATACCCGTGTCTAACACTAATGTCAGGATTTTGTCACGTGCTGCCGTGCCTCCAAAGTGACGAGAAGAAAGTGGACGTAGTCGCGAGGATCCTCCTCACCCAGCTGGCTTGCTTCACGTTTTTTTTTTCTCTCCTCTCGGCACGATGGCAGTGCGCGTTCACGCACGGCCAGACCAAACACCACTGTCATCCTGTTATTTTCCTCTCTGCTTCACATTCCTTTCTATCTCGCACATCCCGTCCCTCTAGTGGTGTTGTTGAATCGACCACCCGAGTTGGAGACACTTTTGAGGCTACGCTTTTCTCTTCACTTCTCTTTTTTTCAGAGCCACTTCGAGTAGGCAAGCACGCGGGCTACCGAAAACCGACGACTTGTGTGGCGGTGCGCCCTCTAGTAAACATTGTTGGAACTAAGAGAGGGGGTTGATATTGAGCGGTGACCGCAGAAATGAACGCTCTGGCAACACTGCCGTACACGCCGGTAACCGCTGCATGACAAGCCAGGATAAAAAAGGAGCAAGCTTTTAAAATTCGCGCATCTCCACGAAGTCAGTGATGACTATTGGGCAAAGCTCTGCCATAAGGTCCACCATGTCAAAGTTGAAGTATCTGACAAGTGTGAAAACTTGCGCTTGTAGGTTTTTATGAGGTTCTGTTAAAATATGATCGCTATTAGTGCATTGTATATTTCTTTTGTGATTCAAATACGAGCATTCACACACATAATGTAATTTGAGTGACGTAAAGTGACACAAAGCCGACGACAAAGCTGTCTTAAAGTTCACATTGTCTACGTTGTGGTCACGCACTAGCATAAATCGTTTGTGCTTTCACAATTTACAGTGCCGTTTTCACAATTTCAGTTGTAGCTCATCTGTTGAAACTTGGATTTATTCAAATACACACTTGTTTTCACAATAACCATGATTTTGTAACCACAATGTCTGCGGAGTGAGCTTTGACGACAAAGCTAGCCCTAATATGGTCATTGAAGTCATCGACAAGGGGTTTTCATAATGATTGGTAAAAATTAAGAATAGTGTCAGTCTAGCGTCAATCACTTTTTTGTCTTTCACGTTTACGAGTTTCCCCATCACGGACGTGAACGACGATAAGGGTAGGCCCTAACTTGTTTCGACCATACAAATCTCACAAGCTACTGATGCATTTTACTAGATTGACTCTAAGGAAAAAGTCATCAGGCATTTCCCGGGCATGTTTCCAGACCTATGTTCAAGCACTTCAGCCTGTAGTCTATACGCATACCGTGCTGCCGGATGATGAACGGAAGGAGAACTGTTAGGCTCAGATGAAAAAATTTGGAGGGCCTTCGAGCTCTTGTTTGCCGTGCAATGCTGAGCCCTGTGGTAGATATACCTGTTTGAATGCTGCATGGTTTAGGTTATGTAGGACTCGAGAAGCATTTCGTTTGTTTTTGTGCTCTTGCTCGCTGTTTGCGGCGTTGTGCCTGGACGTTGTATTCTTCCATCTGGACGAATGGCCATACACCAGCAGTGCTGGTTGCCTTGACTCTTCAGCGTGACCTTGAGGAGCACAAGATAAAGATCGCTCAAATGAGCGCCCCTTGTTTTGAAAGAGTGCGTTCCAGAGAGTGGAAACCATCCTACCAGCTGTGCCCATTGTGTCTCAGCATGGGCTAGAAACATTACTTTATTCCAGAGCAGTTGGGGCAAATTTAATGCTTCTATCGCGAGCTGAGGATCGAGGCACTATGATTGGTTGTAAACAAGTAGGAAACATTGGCCACCGTACTTTGATAAATCAGCAACATATTTTATTTATGACTTTGCGCGTGCAAATAAATAACGCCAAGTGATTTTCCAAGCCTCTCTGTTTTCTTTAGTGTTACTGTGTACTAACCTAACAAAAAAAATCCTCTAAGAGGCACTATGGCGTGAAGCCAAGTTTTTGACAAGGGGCGGTGTCTTCTTCAAGCAAGGAACTGCCCACGTTAGCACGAGTATGGTGTTTCTAATACTTTCTCCGATCTAACTGCTACGGTGGTGTATTCCTTATTGTGCTGGAACACTGACCGAAGTTCACCGAGTGAAATACCGGCTGCTGCGACCGGATTTCGAGAGAGCAGATGTACTGGCTTAACTACCCCTGTGGTTAGATTAAGGAGCATGTTGAAGAAATTAAGATTGTCAGAAATTTTCTCAGCGCTTCACCGCGGCGTCTCTCAATATCATATCATAACTAGCCGACGTGAAACGTCAGTTATTGCAACTGTTAAGTATTTAAATAGTGGAGGAAGAGGAGGCGAAAGCAAAAACGAGAAGTCTGTTTGGAAGAGGGGCGAGAAAAGCACAGTCAGAACGTACACACTTCCAGAAAGTCAGCATTTTGACAGGTGTGTAATTAACACGGTTTCCTTTTCAACATTACCTTCGTTCGTCGCAGCAATATAAAGTTACTTCCTTAATAATCGATGTTTTCTTTAAATTGGGCGAGTATTTAAAAAATTAGTTGCAGCAAGTTAGCTGACCCACCATATTGAATATATGCATGGTCTCCTAGCTATCACTCCACACGATTTAATAAAAACAGAAACGTCTTTACGAGAAGCACATGCAGCCTATGTTGTTCTCAGTGTACTGTCGTAGCCGCTACCATATTAGTTCGTTAATAATGTCAAGGTAATGAGTACTAATGTAGTGTTCAATTCAGAAAAATACTTTTCTAGTCACCGAAATTCCATTGGGGCAAATGTGGCGATGACCTCTTCAATGTCTTCACTTTATTAGCAGAGATTAAAAGGTACACGAAGGCGATCGTGAACAACTTCAAGTGGTTCAAAAATATCGTTAAAGAAACAATTTAAAGAAGCTGCATGAACGCAGCTTCTCTTAGGCTGGAATCACCTGAGGAATCCTAAATTTTTTATAAGTTAGAAGAGCTTCTTTGCGGTCAACTTAGACTACACCTTTCCACCTTTACGGTCAACTTATATTCACAATGCTCTTTTATAAAATACCACACAATTATGGCTCTATGACCCCAATTTTGATCTGACCGTATGGACAGAGCCTCATATAGGAAGTTTTTAATTGTATTCATTCATTCATTATTTATTTATTTCATTCATTCAATTGTTCATTTGTCAATTTTCATCGTAAAAATCCTATACAATGGCATGGGCCTACAATAAATCTTCTCTGGCTCTCGTTTTGTATGGTGGCAGCGTATTTATAATGCTCTTCAAATTCAAATTTATATATGTATTTACATAGCATCGTGTTTTACCCTGAAGGGGATAATTTTAATAAAAATATACTACGAAGACGCCGTTAAAAAAGGTAAGAATAAATAAAAATTGCAGTAAATATGAATACTCTAAATTTTCTTTTCTGAAAGAGAAGTTTTTGAATAAATTTTTGTAGGCAAAACGACGTGGTGAATAAGAACGAAGACTAGGAGTGGAGATCATCATCAGGAGACTCGGCTCACGCGCAGGCTGCGAAAAAGTGTTCTAAAACCTTAGCAGGCTTCTTTTTCGGTGCTTTTGAGGGTTTTCGGTTCCGTACCTGGACTCTCAATTATGAGGTCCTCGTCTCAATCTACCGTGATGATGGAAACGCCATTACCCCGCATTGGCGACTGTTTCCTGACGGCAGAAAAGGAGGGCTACGTCACCTACTGGAGGCATCCGCAGCAAGAGTTGGAGCTTGGCATGGGCGCCTTGGGTCAACCTTCGTTCGTTACTGCACAGAATGTCCTCGAATGCACAGGCGATCGGTGTACCAACGCTCCAGCACTGGGCTACTTAGCCTTCATCGGTGTCCGACATGATCCAATTCTCTTCGTCTGCCATGATTCAGCACGTAATTCCAGCCAATCCCATTCCAATGACAGACCTGCTGGCCAAGGCCCCGCCATTCAGGTTAGTGTCCTGATACATAGGCGCAGCCTTTCCGACACATAGCAGAGTACGTGTATTTTACAGTGTACTATATCAAGCCACAGTATTAGTTATTGTCTTTGCCGAATCGCCTCTACTCAATGGGGCTTTCTTGCCCGTATAGGTTTGTTAGCGAGATATATCTGTAAGAGAACTTGCATCTCTTAAATTTAAGAACAGTGTAACTGAGAATAACCGGGATTATATGTGCTAACAATTTTTTTAAAGCGAAAACGTTATCTGGCTCCCTGCGCCACTGTTCCGATATTCTTCTTACAGCACTCGTTTGCTTACCTGAAGGTTACGAGTTAGATCACTGTCCTGCGGTCGCGCTTCGATGGAGGCAAAATGTTAGAAGCATGCGCATTGCGCGAATTACCGCACGGTTAATAACAACCAATGGTGTAAATTTCTGGAGTTCACCGCTATGGTGTGTCTCGTAATTAAAAGTGGTTTAGTACGGAAAAGCCTATAAATCATTCTAATGCATAACTCGAGGTGACGCGGTCACCGTTGAATATCTCGACTGGAGTTGAATAATTGCAATAGAGTGCTCGCCACGGCTTGATAATTTTGCCATACTTTTGCCTAGATCTGGATATCTGTCGCAGACTTCCATTGTGTTCAGTCGGCTTAACTAATGGCTCACATTGTTGATGCCAACCATTCTGCAGCGCAGTGTTAGGAACATCATACCCCCTGGTGTTTGCTTACTATGTTGGCTATATGCGTTTAGGGGGTATGCTTGCTCGATGTGTTCTGTATGCTAGCGTTATACTACTTCGTAATATTTGGCGTAATATTTTCTAGTATTATATGGTGATTGTTATTTTCACTCATTCTTGGCTTACTTTTGTAATGTTTTCTGTTGGAAATCATTAGGCAGCGAGCAGTACAAAATTGCAAAATAAATTTGGTATGGCATGCTGCAATGATGCTACTTTAGATTACTATTGTTAACCCCGGAGCAATCCACCAAACGTACGCTACTGATAGAAAAAACAGTTTAATGCACTTGAATGCATTTGTGCTCGACAAAAGTGATGCGAGTTTGCGAGAAGTCAACATAAATTAGTTGGCTCAAGCTCTATTTATTAGGGACCCCTGTATATTCTGTGTGTCTGCTAAGATAGGGTCCTGCGAACAACTCGTTTTATGTGATGGCATTGTTGGTACTCGTAACACGTGCCTCAAATTAAAGCCATTCACCCGAAGCTTTTGCTTGTTATTATTCTAGTTTCAGGAGCCCAGGGTGACAAACGTGTTCTTCTGCCAATCACATTCTCTTGGTCACTGATATTTCGTATTCATAAAGTTGGTTCTTTGAAAATATTAATTTATGGTTCGAGTCCAGGAGGTATTGAGGGCAGGTATCACATCGAATCATTGCTTGTCCTATAGTAAGGGCGCCAAAGCTATCAGGGTGATAGAAAAAAATAATTCATGCTCTTCTTTAAAAGTGTATGGGGAGCCCACATTCTTGCAGCCTCTTGCCGAGCATATCAAACGCACGCTCTCTCTTTTGAGCTACGTATACAAACTTCGAAAAACCGACACAATATATACTGTGAAAGACGCTGGTAAATATTTATTAGCTGTGTTGGAGGAGAAACTTACTTATTGAACGAACAGTCAGCCTAACTATTAAGATAGCCTCTCCACGGTAGTCTTGTGGTAAGGTTTTTGGCACCCGATCCACAGGTCGCGGGATCGAATTCCGGCTGTGGCGGCTGCATTTTGAATGGAGGCGAAAATGCAGTTGTCCCATGTGCTCAGATTTGAATGCACGTTAAAGAACCCTAGGCGGTCAAAATTTTCAGAGCCCTGCACTATGGCGTCTCATACAGTCATATGATGGTTTTCGGACGTTAAACCTCACATATCCATTACCCGTTAAAATGCGTGATGAATATTATTTTGATTTTATCTAAAGATTGATTGTGCTTGCACCCAGTATCCACAACTGCTTTTCCTACGAGGTGTATCAGGCCCTTTGTGGAAGGCCATATATCGACCTTGACATGCAACGCTGTCGTAATGAGAGGTTCTTCAAGACAAATTACGAGAGCAATAGTGCTGACTTTTTTAATTTCCTTTCAAAACTCTAGTTTTATATTACTGCAGCCCTCCGTTATTTCCGTTCCATGAATTGCAAATGATTTTAGTTTTCTTATCCAGACGAAAACATCCTGTATTGACGAGAAAGGACAGTGAAAAAGATATGTACAGACGCATGCACTGACTGACAACGAACTAGCTTGAAATCTGTTATTCTAGCACTTTGCAACCGCGGTTCATATTTCATTAACGGTGGAATATGCAATGTGCTTCCTCCTTATTAGGACAAGTTCCACTGGAAAGACACCCTCTTTGCTACCAAGGCACCATCAGTACATTATAACCGGAGTTCAAGATTGATTGCAGCACCTCTCGATCGCTGGGCGACATATGCGTCAGCTGCGGAGAAATGCTCGGGAGAAGATGCTGCCACTCCAGAGGAACTGGCCATGACACTCCGCAAGGTGATTATTTGGCACAAATTATTGCAAATTAACCAGGACTGTCTAAAATACAATGTGTGAAGACTGCACTGGCTCAAGAAATACCGACGCTGACTTGAAGGAACTTGAAGGATAACGGGGCTTTTAGATGAAGAGGTGTAGTATAGTAGTACAAATAACATAAAAGAAATGATCGGGGTCTGCTTGTCAGTTCTTTTTGGGGGCTACTTAGTGTTACAGCTTCCATGTAACTGTCAAAATAATGAAAGCACTCAATAAGATTGCGTACGGCATGCATTAGCTGAAGCCTTCCATTGCGATACAGAAAAAAATATTTCCATCATTTTTTCAGCCCGTTTATTACTCCCACAAAGACAATACATTAGGTTCCCTTGTTCTGCTTTCATTCGTTAGAAAACGTATGTTGTTGAGAATTTCCATTTACACCTACTTCATACGAAAACCAATAAACAAGCATCAAACTATATTCTTTGATTTCGCTACTTCAGTGTGTTTAACTTTTTGCATGTTGCCCGACTCTCTTGTTATATTACTTGCATCCTAATTAGCTGCCTGTGTGTCAAGTCAAGCTGCCTCTGTCTCAATTTCTTCGCAACCATCAACTAATCCTTGTTGCTTTAATCATCAGTACTTTCAGAGGAATGCTTCCACCCTCTAACTCTTTTTTAGCCACGATGCAAAATGAAAAATTAATTATTTTTGAGCACGACATCGTATATTTTCTCTTTCGATAAGGCTTATCAGAAACACAAGAACATCGGTAGGGTCTGTTGTCATTGCATCGATGAGTAGCCTTGTCGGAACGTCAAAAAGACTTGACAGAAGGCTGCCTACAGTGACACCCATCGTTCAAGCATTTCTCAAAGCTTAAAGCATACAGCTTCTTAGGAACTTCTCTGATCTGCTGATTGTGTTTAGTGAACTATGGCCTCCTCTTATCAGGTGTTCCAGTTAAGTATTTATGTTTACAGAACATATGGGTATTGAAGGGAAGTATTTTGTTAGATTAGCACAACTGCACGAATACGACCATACACAACGCTTGCATAAAGTGTATTATCACGCATAACACAGCATGTTTAGAAACGGCAGACAATTCATTTTTTGCTGCTCCTCGATTCAGCGCGTTCTTTCGTCATATCTACGTCTTTGAGTTTCTGGTGCTTTCTGTGGTCATTGCTCCGTTTGTGAGTTTCCGGTGCATGAGCAGCCATGCAGGCACTGCGAGATCAGGGCATCAACGAAGCCTATATAAACCGATTGATAGTTTTCTACAGTGTAATTGACTCAACATAGTCTTACATTAAGTGGAGTTGGATGAGTGCAAAAATGTGATGCCATGGCAGGTTCTTACCTACTTGAACAGGTGACGTGGCCTTTGTCACTTCCTGTCTATTTTATTCTCTTAGAAAGCAATTACCTTTAAAATCAGTGCAACATAGAATATCCATGCTTACATGTGCTATCAATGTTTGTGATATAATCATTACTTGCCTCATTATGCGACCACAAATTCATAAAAAACGCCGCCCGCATCTTCCCACGGGACGAAGTCGATTGATTGATTCGTTGATATATATATAGAGTTTAACGTCCCAAATCCACCATATGATTATGAGAGACACCGTAGGGGGGGCACCGGAAATTTCGATCACCTGGGGTTTTTTAACGTGTATCAAAATCTGAGCACACAGGCCTACAGCATCTCCACCTCTATCGGAAATGCAGCCACCGCAGCCAGGCTTCTATCCCGCCACCTGGGGGTAAGCAGCCGAGTGCCTTAGCCACTAGACCACTGTGGCGGGACCCGAGCTCCAGTAAATGCGTCGCAGAGTGTCGGGGTATCTTGTGAATGTTGCGGTATTGGGTATAGCTTGGGAAGGATGAACTGTTATTTCGACTACATTAGTCTTACTTATTGAATGAAGGAGAAGCGTAGCTTCAGCGAGTAGTGGGACGCTGATGTGCGATCGAAGATTTACATAAACAGGGTGGCCAGTAAACGATTGTGCAGCTCGAGCAGCCGATTTTTACTTGCACACGCTGCCTGCGTCGGCCTTGCGAGGCTTGAAAAGGTGGGGGGGAACAGTTGTCGCAAGACGGAAGCATGCAGCCGATCCGCGAGGTGCGAGCATTCGAAGCGGGGGTGTTGACATCCCCGCCGACACACGACACGTGACATCGTGCCACTTAGAATTGCTCTGAATTTAAAATTGTGTCGGATAAAAGCCAGAAAAAAGTAATTAATCGCTGAGGTCATGTAGGTTGTTATTTGGAAATTAAAGGTTCAATTTCCTGCGTTTTGAAGGGGACCATTTACGTAAGTTTGACTCTTGTGTACTGAAACCAGAACAATAGATGGACTGGCGCCGATGCCTACACAGCAAACTGCCGTGAGACTTTCTTCTCGCTGTAGTGTGTGAAAGCCGAATATTGATCTCACTCACCCGCAGCGAAAGTGGTGATGATTATGATGGTGTTATGAGGATGATGAAATACATTTACTTATATAAGTGATGTTGAGAGAGATGGTCCTTAAAGGCCCTCCCCGTACAAACACTCGGCGGGCTCCACCTTATGGGAGCCCGTTAGCGTCAGCCACGACTCGGGATCGCTCAACCAAGGCCCGTTGGGCCGTCAGGTAAGGGCAGTGCGAGCAGGGTGGCCTCCCATGCCTTCCGGGAAGGATCGGGTAGAAGAGTGAGGGTTAGGGTTCTTTGGCATGCCCATACCATGTGAAAAACATCACAGGAATTCACTTCCTGTGGAAGTGAGGTTAAAGTCTTTGGACACGTATTCAGCAGTGTAGGCCAGATTTCATGAGTCGACATTGTTGCTGTCTTTTACTTTGTTACTAATTTTGGGCCTCAAGAAGCATCTATAGTCTACAGTTTTTTTGGGGAAAGTTGAGGTAAAGCCAAGGTTGGTTTGTGAATATGCTCCTTAGGATTACTGGCCGTATTAGATTTTAGTGGAAAAGGCGAGGAAGGATTCACTCCACCGTCTTTGTGAATTTCTTATACGGTTTCATATGGATGTGACTATTGAATTCGAAATATGATGTGATTTCCTGGAAGGTGTAAGCGTGGTAGGTTTTGAGTTCTGTATCAGTGCGCAGTGGTAGATGGTGCCTGAAGAGTGAGTGCGTGGGCTGCGGAATTGACCGTCTCATTACCACCAACGCCTGTTTTAGCCATATAGACGTCAAACTCTGCCCAGGTGGTGCTGCGAATTACGCCATCATCAGCGCCCTCACCGACGTGCCGGCCATAATGGGTAGAGCAAAGCGAGCCATCCGCAAATGAACGTGCATACGCCCTTCTCTTTCGTTGGCCTTGAGGCACGGTTTTGTGATAAAGGACCAGGAAAGCTTGTTACTTCAATCCGACCTCGCTTCAGAAAAGTAGGAAGCTTATCAAACAAACTGTGGGTACAAGTGCGAAAGTTGATTCAGTTAATTCGGCGTACTGCGACATGCACTTGCAAGCGAACATCGCATGACATCGAGTTACAGGCAAGCACTCTGACGTTCGTTCTATAAAGGTTAAGTGCTTTAAACTTGGGAATACACATGATGCCAAAACGATTAGGTGCATAAACGAGCAATCTATCTTAAGATTAGTTGTACACTGTTCACTTTATTCGGCACAATTTCGCCATTGCAATTGCATATGCTCCATTGGTGTCTTGCTTCCTGTGCGTTGAACTGTTTTATTATGCATTAGAGAATGTTCTGTTTACGATTGTCATGCGTTTGTATATACTGCGAACGGGCATGCATGCGTGTCTAATTTCTCGGTGTTCTACGATATGCAAAACCAAGGCCTCTGAGATAGCTGCGACAATAGCGGAGACCAACGGCAAGAAAAAAAAGCTCATAATCGAGACCATCTTTTTGCGATTTACCTGTATGACGTGTATGCTCGCATTTCATAGATAAAGCCGGAACTTACAGCCTTGAAAGCCCTCAGGCGTGATGCTGTGGAGATTCAGGTTATCGGCAGTCGTGGCGTGTGCGATGTTTATTGCGTGTGTCACCTGTCACCTGCTGCATGATGCGCACCGTGGTCAGAGGCTCTGTTAAGCTTCATTACCAAAGTAGCTACGGTTCCCTTTGATAACAAAGCTACTCAAAACAGCATCAGGGAGACCTACATTATCGCACTTTCTCAGAGGAACGGCTGCAGACAACACGAGTGATTCGCTTACACAACACAACAGCCCATGCCCAGTGTTCTCGCCGTTATGCTTCGCGAAAGCCACCGAAAACAGTAAATTGAAGTTCTTAACGTCCGTAACAATTCACAACGCAACATTAGTGTCAGCTGGGGTCTTTTCTTCATAGAGCATGGAGCTGTTTGCGTCTGCTCTTGTCTTCGCCGTCGTTCTGGCGAGAAAACCAGCTAGGACTTAACCGCGGTTCGGTGACGCGCCTGACTAGCGGAGAAAAGCTCGTAGCTCATTTTCTAAGAGTCTAATGCTCCAATACACCTAATATTTAGCTATATTGCAGTTGTTTACGCTGTAGTTGCACCTGGTTGCGCTGCAATCTGTGCAACGGAGTCAGGATTTGCGACACTCAAAACTTCGTCGACAGGTGGCGCTGCGTGTCCGCAAAACCCTCCAGCAGTACTGCCATGGGGCACCCAACCTGTCTCACCCATCATGTACCACTCAGTCGGAAAGCTGGTCAAGCACCATCTGATCCTTGCCACGCAGATACCTCATTGAGGCGCAGACATCCCCCTCCCCGCCACCCCCGAATACCTGGAGCCAACTTGGGGTTCCTCAACTTCCATGGGGCAGGGAAGCCCCAAAAAAGAGAAGAACTGCACAGAACTATAAAAGCCGTGAACATTAGCCTATTTGCAGTTACAGAAACCCATCTCCGGGACCTGGAAGAGCCGCCTACATATCTCGATTGGCGATCGGCTGTCAATAACCGATCCGTAGGAGAACGAAAAGGTGGAGGTGTGGGTGTGCTATGGCGAAGCGGTACGACAAGGACACGGCTACCAGAGAACTGCCAAGAACAGATGTGGATCGCCGGTGAAATACTGAACATCCCCGTTCTAGTCGGGGTTGTCTACTTAGTAGTGACTCGAAGACTGAATGACGCCAATTGTCAATTATAACATTGCATCAAAGACGATGTGGCACGCTCGGGAACGGGGAGAGAGGTGCTCCTTATGGGGGACTTCAATAGGAACCGAAACCTCTCGACGGACGCCGAAGACAATTGGCCGAAGATTTATCCCTCGAGGTGGCCAACTTGCGCAGTGACTGTGATGGTGTTTTTTCAGGGTGCGCGAGGAACAACAAGTCTACCATCGACTACGTCTGGATGTCACGCAAACTATCCGTGCATACGTCTCGGGTACACTTTGACGAATATATCTCGGACCTTCATCGGATCATGCAAAAGGATGAAGACATCCCAAGGAGGGGGAAAGGGCGACAACACAGGACATGGAGGGAGAATGAAGTGAAGAGGGATCTTGAAGCACGACGGGCCGCAAACAGAGCTCACCGGCGAGTTGTCAAATCTCTCGGTCCCACAGAAGCACAACAGAGCTGGGTCAATTACATTCTTTGCAAAAGGGAGATGCAACAGATTGTTCAGCGAAAAATCACGGCGAACAATCGGAGAATTCTGCAGTTACTGATTACCGCCGGAAGAAACTGCATGGGGAAATTCTGGTCATACATGGCATCGATCGACCGCAAAGGGCCCGTGTGTGAACTTCGGGACGAGAACACGAAAGAAAAAGTGGAAGGTATTGCCACCCACACGTAGTGGGTCGGCTGCAAGAGCGGCTCTACAATCTGGAGTAAAGAAAGAAGATAGCGTGCCTCTTCTCGACTCGAGAGCCAGCCACGACTGACGCATCGTCTCAGCGCTAGCTATTCGGTGGTTTTATAAAGCCCTAGTACCTGTGAATCAACGTGACAAACTTGTGGAGGTGCTGAGTAGTCTCATGGATGCTACAGACCCCCCCCCCCCCAGGAAGGCGTAATACGAGTCC
This sequence comes from Rhipicephalus annulatus, assembly GCA_013436015.1. NCBI lineage: Eukaryota > Metazoa > Arthropoda > Arachnida > Ixodida > Ixodidae > Rhipicephalus > Rhipicephalus annulatus. The sequence goes on along the minus strand of WOVY01003226.1, from coordinate 86,087 downwards.
AGTGCCAGTCACAACACCCGTGCATCGGACCAGCCGCCGAATCAGGGGATTGCCTCCGGAAGTCGACGATACTGCTTCCAAAACGTCAGCAATCATGACCAGCACTTCGGTACAAACCTTGCCAACCGGCACGGGAAGCACGTCGTCGAACCGCTATATGTTGGAAAGCCCACGGGCACAGGCGACGTTCCATGGTACAGAGCGCGAGAACGTTGAGGACTGGTTGGCGGACTTCGATCGCGTGGCAACCTTGAATCAGTTGGACGACGCGGCGAAACTGGGTCGTGTCTACTTCTATCTCGAAGAAGAGGCACGCGATCTTCTTTCTTTTGTCCAGATGGTAGAGCCGCTCTTGCAGTCGACCCACTACGTGTGGGCGACATGCCACCACCCACATTCGAGGGATATATGACAGCACTCAACCTCACAACTCGCCCACTTCTCCCACAGCAAGTGGGACTGCCAATCCCAAAGACAGCCTATGGAAAGTGACACGACTGGCCATCTATAGCTATTTCCAAAATTAGCTACAAAACAGCAAAAGGCTTGGATGGCATTCCGACAGGACTCACGAAGTGCCTTGGCGAACAAGCCGGGGACCACTGGCGACGCTCTACACAGCCATCATTCAAGGGGACGCGATACCAGCTGACTGGCTCCAAAGTCGTGTGTGTCTGGTGCCGAAACTAGGAGGAGATGCCAGCTTCCTCAGTGACGACAGATAGATCACAGTAACCAGCGTTATGTACAGGGTATTCGCCCAGGTGCTGAAACGCTGGGTTGGGTAAACGGATGGGCAGGGGCGAATAAGCTCGTCTGCGAGCTTCAAAATGGCTTCAGGGAACACCGACGCCTGGACGACAACCTATTTGTCTTCGTACAGTCCGTTGACATCGCAAGAAAGGAGCCCCGTGGTCTGGTGGCCTGCTTTCTGGATGTGGCGAAAGCGTACGATAGCGTTCCACACGATCTACTGCTCAGCCGCATGCACAATATCGACATGCCGCCAACGTGGATCGACCTACTCCAGCGTCTCTACAGCAATAACATGGTAATTGCTACTTTTGGCCAGACCAGTACGGAGCGAGTGTCGGTTCGCCGAGGTCTGAAACAAGGGTGTCCGCTCTCCCCGCTAGTGTACGTGCTTTACACTGCGGGGCTACAGCGGGACCTCATTTGTTCGGGCCTCGGCTTTGCACTACGGTTCCAAAATGACGGTTCGCCACAGGTCTGGACAATACCGAGACTGGTCTTCGCGGATGACCTGGTGCTTTCAGCGGAAAACACGGATCAGCTGCACAACCTCTTAGACATATCCGCCTACCACCTGGCGTTGCTGAAACTGACGTTCAATGCGAAAATTTGGCGGTGCTACGTTTTTCCGGGCCAGCGGATGAACGCGAGCTGGTGCTATCGGATGGCCTGCCGATCCCTCGCAGCACCGAGTACAGATACCTCGGTGTGACACTTTGTGATAGAGAGTGCTACGACGTCCACGAGGCCAAGATGAGGCGGTCATCACAACGAGCGATCGGCACCGTACGGAAGCGCTGCCTGTGCGGTTTCCACCGGTATGTAATTGTACGCGGGCTATGGAAGGCGGTACATGTGCCTTGCCTGACTTTCGCAAGCGCGGCCCTGTGCCTATAGACGAGCACCCGCGAATGGCTTTGGCATGCGCAGAAAGAGGCGGGCCGCATGGCCCTCGGCTTTTATGAAAGGGTGGCCACGGAGGCAGTCCAGGGAGACATCAGCTGGTCATCATTCGAAGCCAAGGAGGCGTGCAGCAAAATAGCATTTGAGGCCAGCCTCCGGTGTCTGAGCGACTCGCGATGGGCCAGACGCATTTTCCGGTACCTTTCCCTGAAGGGTATTCGGACCCAGTGGTGAATAGAGTTCACCGGCTGCGTGGGAAATTTGGCTTCTTCGGTGAAACAGACAGTGGCTCATCCGAAGCCCTCACACCACGTTCGGTGCGCAATCAATTCCGATAGGTAAAAAGCACCCAATGGCGATCAGGAGTGCTGCATAACTCTACCTTGCGGATGTATGGCAAATACAAGGCTGAACTAGGCAGATAAAACTTTATGACAACAGCGTAGGCAGTGCTCTGCTGTTTGAGGCACGTGCAGGAGCATTGCCTACGCTGACGTACCGTCGTCGTTTCTATCAGGACCCACAGGTTCAAGCTGCTATCTGTCGCTGCTGTTTCGAAATGAACGAGACGGCTGAGCACCAGATTCTGGATTCCGCCTGTCTTTCTCCACGGCCAGCAGAGGGCACCACTCTGCCTCAAGCACTTGGATTTGCAGCAGAAGATCATGACGCCAATGACGCCACTACCATGGAGATAACAAAAGCTCGTATAAAATGTGGTGGAAGGCTACGATGCGATAGGGACTGACAAGACAGACAGGACACTTATATTGTGAAAAAAGAATTATGTGACAAGTGTGTGCCTCACTGTCTCTTCCGAGACTTTCTATTTCTCGCCTTCTTCTTTCTTCTTTTTCTTCTTTTCTTACCGTCTAGGTCACACTATCTGTGATCACCCGATTCAAAGGAAACAGCCACCTATCACTATCACCATCATCATCATCATCATCAATTCAAAGTCGGGCGTCTATAGAACTCGGAAGTAGCCAAAGCACAAAAAAATGCATGACATGCTTAGTTGGTTCATAAAGTGAAAACTTGGAAGCGCGAAATCCACAACTTGTATTTGTTTGTTCCTTCCTTTCTCCTTCGGTTTTGCGCTTCCCACTTTTAATGCAAAGCGCATTTCTCGCGCTTTCAAATAACATCGTGTAAGACTTCAGAAATATTTCAGCTAATAAAACTCAGACGTGCACCAGTACCGACGGATATTGCCCTTGCGTTTCAATACCAGGTTCCCTTCCTAAAGAAGCAAGAGATTTTCGTATATTGAACTATACTTGGGCCATTACAGAAACTATAGGCACTCTATGATCCATTTTTTTTCTAACAAGGCAGAATGCCCCTGGTAGGCATCACATTTTATTTTCAACACGCGAATCACAGTCTTTATCTAGAAAGAATGGGTATAAATGCCAATAATAAAACCAGCACAGTTGTCAGTTACTTTAATTGGAAGCACGTCGTCTCATTCGACTTATAAGAAAAGTGACAATACAAATCAAATCAAGAGATAGCCCCTCATGAATGCTTGGTGATTCTCAAAAAAATATTGAAGGATTCTATGTTACTATGTGACTTATTTCTATTGCTCCTGTACTCTTAATTAAAAAAATCAAACCGCTTCCTATGTGTGGAAAGGGTTGCCCATTTTTTGCTGCAAAAGCACCGCTATCAAAGTGCTGCTTATACTCAGCTTCCTAACAATTTGCTTTATTCGTGTCACTTTCAGGTGCCCGGACGTCGCCGGGAGATGTGGGCATGCCACCCGCTGCCTGCCGGGAGGACGGTATTTCTCTTCTTCCTTTTTTATTCTTCTTGACGATGAACGTATTCACTTGAGCAACGTAAAGAGCACGGTTCATCAAATTTAGGTAGATAGCGCTGAATAGAGGATATTGATTTCATCGATGACAAATTTACCTCTAGTGAAAAACGGAGTTACGCAATTCACTACAACTATATTTTGACGTTTTGCCTTATTAGTTTGTTCACTAATTTATACTGACTTTAGCTATGTAAAAAATGATCGAGACCACTTCAAAATTGGAACATTGTTACTGCAAACTCTTGAGTGCAGAAAAATGTTCACACGTGTGATGCAAGTAGTCATAACCTAATAAAATTTGTTGTTAAGCTAGTTTGAATTTCATCATATTGTAACTACATTTACCCCCCCTTTCAAACGCCTAAAACACTCACAAATACACACACTTTCCCTTTCAAGAAACACACAGCTATGCACAACCTGTTTTTGTATTGAGCTTTATTATTCGATACAAGAGTGAAGAGCTCCAGTACCAGAGTGCTTGGTGTGCACGCCTGCTGCCTTTGAGAGTTCAAATTTCCATAATCCAGGGGGAACGAAATGGTTTGTTCGAAATAGGACAACAAAACGAGAATATGTGTATGGGTTGAGTGACGTTCAGTTGCCATTAAAATAGTGCAACGTGACCGCTGGCGTTGCAGCAACGCTGATGAGTTTGCTGAGTGGCCGCGCTAACGCATTTGCACGCTGTGTTCATTAGTGAACGTCTCAAACGCCACTCATTCAGTTAATACTCCACGCGTGTTTTTGAAGCAGCTTTATGCAGCACTGCTTTCTTGCTTTGCGCACTGTTTTGCTGTCATGACCGCGCAAGACGAGCTTGGGGCAAACTTGGGTGTCCGATAATTGCTTACCATCCTCCACAGCATCTTTGATAAAGCTGTGTTTTTTTGTTTTTATCAGAACAATTAGCCCGCATGCATGTAGACAACAAATTTGGGAAGCTTCAAGTAGTTGAAAACTTTGATTTGAAACGTATTGCGCATGTTTTCAAATAACAAGACCCGTTGAAGTGAATCATGGCACAGTACTAAAAATCGGGTATTTTTGTAGCAGCAAAAGTCAGGTTTTTGAGAACAGCTGCCGCTGTGTTTTCATCTCCTTGTTTCAAGTTGCCAGTGATGGCGAAAAATGAAAACAAAAAAGGGATGCACGGAACCTTACTTTGTACATTTTCTTCGCCATTGGTGGTTCTGTACGTTACTGGAATTGGTTTTAACGCGTTTCTATTCTCAATCCTAAGTGTTACGGGAATACCACGTGAGCTGCGAGGAATGCCAAGCTGAGATTTGATATGCAGAAAGTGTACAACTCAAAAGTGCCAATAATGCGTGGCACAGCTCCTACTTAGAGGCAAAGCATCAGATTCGCATGCAAGAGGTCAGTGGTTCGAATCAAGCGCTAGATAATTTTCAAGCACTTAAAAAGCAAAATCCTCAATGTGAAGAGATTGCAAGAAAAAAAACAGCAGGCGTTTCGACTCAATTTTGACAACGGCCAGTAATGCACTCCCACACCATAGAAAGACTGGCCACCCTACCTCGCGCATAAATACCCCAATAATACGCAGCCCTCAGTCTCCAGAACTGCAAAACACTTCCCCAAAGTGGCAGCCAGACCTGCGACGTAGTGAAGAACACTAAGATTTTCTTGGTCCAGAATAGCCGCAATTGAAATCTGAAAAAAGGCCATGCCTAACGCCTTACGTTATCTAGTAGGGCGAGTCTAGTGGCGCTTTAGGGAGAATGAGAGGGTGTACAATGGGATATACTAGAGTTTAACGGAAGTAGAAGGGCACATGAGGCTTCTACACTGCTGTAGAAGGGACATGACCTACGCAATCGCGGCTTAGATTAGAGAACTAGGTTTTGTGGTTCATTATCTACAAAAATATTGCGGTCAACATGGTTGAATGCTAAAGTATTAGTGGGAAGGTGGCAAGTATGGGAATTAACTTTAGCAAGAGGTAAGCATTTGGTTGAACGCTTCACGTAGACGTAGAGTCGGCAATGGGTGATTAGAAAAGACAGAGCAAACTGTACCGAAAGGCAAGTTTCATGCCAAGCTAGGTAAGAAGCAGGCTGGATACCATGAAGTGTGGAAAATTGGCATCGGCTTTCAAAATGGCATAGAAATAAACTAATAAATCACAAAAATATACACTTTCTACCGAAGGAGGCTAACCTCAAGACGCGGAAGATTAGAAATAGCAAAAATAAATAAAAAGATCTTGATTACGTGGGAAGACGCAGACATCGTGAACGTTGTAGAAGTAGTGGGGAAGAATCTAAGCGGTAACCATAGAATCTTGACGTTTCGAATTAACGTAGACTTAATGAAAGCAACACAAAACTGACACGCAAGAAGGCAATTGATGAGATCCAGCTGAAAGGAAAAACACTGGAACTTAGTTCCACTTTACAATATATTCGCGGCTAGATACGAGGAAAGTGACATATAGATCATTACAACAACCAGCGATTATCTGCCTAGTCCAATCAAAGAGTGTGTGATGGAATTCGAGGTACAGTCACTATTCAAGACACTCGCAAGCTGTAGTATAAGACGAGAAAGTTCCTTAAGAAATGGCAAGCAATGAACAGACAAATAGAGCTGGTGAGTTTTCGCTTAGCAAGGCATAGCATGGAGAGAATCGATCATCCTGTAAAAAGCGGATGGAGCCTAAAAGCTGCTAAGGAAAAACTCTGCATAGGAAAAGATCACAGGTAGGGGTACATTATGCGACATAGAACGCAAGGTCTCTAGGGATAACGATAGGATAGTTGAAATTGCTGTGGATTTTTACACAGATCTGTACAGAAGCTGAGGCCTATAGAGAGATAACGTAATAAGCAGTAAGACACCATAGGAGTCGGACACCACAGAGGTAACGACAGGGAAATTAAAGAGTCATACAGGGAATGTGAGCAGGCAGAGCCGCTGGAGGGCAAAAGGTATCATCAGAGCTGTGGATAGATAAAGTTTGAAGAATGGGCGACTCTATATACCAAGTTTTTCTTGACAAGAAGGGTATCAAGATTTTGAAGAATACCAACATCTTAATCCATAAAAAAGAAAATTACAAGAATTTCAAAAATGCAGGCTTATCAGCTCCTGGGTCGTTGTCTACAAGCTTTTTTGCACAAAATAGCTAATATTTCAAGACTAAACTTTACTTCAATACACCAAAAGTCGAGAAAAGTTTCCTAGAGCGTACTCAACAATGTACCATATTTACACTGTCGAGAAGGTGATAGAGGAATGCACGGAATATCACCGACCCTCTACACCGCCTTAAGACATGAGCAGTCATGTAGGCACTGTGAGATCAAGGCATCAACGAAGCCTATATAAACCTACTGGAAATTTTCTATAGTGGAAATAACCCCAACATAGCCTTTCATAAATCAAGCGACCGAATGCATTGAAGGGGTGTGTGGGGAAGAGAGACACGATCATTCCAATGCTAATAACTGCATGGTTAGGAGGTTTTACGGCCCTAGATTAGGAACAGTTAAGAATAAGAGGTAATGAAAAGCATTTTCGAAACCTACCGTTGGCTGATAATATTGCACTGACGAGTAACCCATGGACGAATTAAAGCTCCTGATATAAGAACTGCAGGAATAGCACAATAGGAAGTCAGAAATTTGACATGCATAAAGCTAATGCGTGAAAAAGCAAAATAATTGCTGAACCATTTAGGTTGGTGCAGTGATGAATAGGGTCTTTTTTCCGGGGATATGGCAGAGTGCGTGTACCTATCTGAGATTGATCAGGTGCTTCTGATTGCTACCACTGCTTTTTCATCAGAACTCAACTGCACTTTTCCGTTTTTAAATTTAGTTTTCCGATTTTCTGATATATACGTAAGAGAAGCAGAACGTCCACTGATTAGTAATACTACCAAAAATGACACACTACGACGAGATGCTAGGTAAGAGTATCGCAAAGTTATACATTTGCAGTGTCACGGGTCCAAGGAATTATTTGAGGGCAAGGTGGGTCGCTTGAAGTAACAAGGAAGGTGAGGAGCTGGGTCCTGCGTTTCTCATTTTTAGTTGCAAGAAAACCTCATCATAGCGTAAATGCTGTTATTGTGTGGTCACAGCGGTCTGACTGAAATGTTCTAATTAGTGATAGAAGATGAACTTCAAGCGCTGAAGGCGTGGTTGGGTGGGATGAAAAAGGCCTCGAATGGGGTGATTGTCTTTATTGCCTTCCCCCCCCCCCTCTAGATTCTCCATGGTGGCAGTCTATACACAGTTCCCGTGACTGGTCATGGGAGTTTGAGCCAACATATCAGTGTGGAATTCTGGTCCCAGGGGAGCCACAATTTCACGAACTACTGGCACTGTGCTTAATGATTGGCGGTGATAGATGCGTACTCAAGATAAATTGTATGCCACAGTGGTGTAATTCTGGTTACGATGCTCGGCTGTCGACATGAAGGTATCAGGCAAGATACAGGCCGCAGCGGTCACATTTTAATGGAGGCGACATGCTAAAGGAGCGTCGACTAAGGGATGCCTTTCATCGTCAGGTAGCAGTTGGTGGTGTAAACTTCCGGAACATGCCAAATTGGTGTGCCGAAAACACGGTGCAAGAATACTTTAAGTGAGCGAACTCTGGACTATCCCCTGCCCGATAATGTTCTACTTGCAAGGTGGCCGAAAGATGGCGCTACAAACGTTGCCCAGCTTCCTCCTAAATTTCAGTATAGGAAAGCCCTGTGACTTAGGATAGTTGCCGCGATGCAATCATTTATCGTCGATAGTGGCTATAAACCTTTCTAGCCACTATTCGTAGCTTCCAGGTAGCGTGGTGGTGCTGAGCGGTGACGGCGGGAAGCTTTGTTGAGATGATTGAAGTGTTGGACTTGCTTCAAACAGCAGATGTTGCTGTTTTTTTTCTCGCGTTTGTGGTCGTTTGCAGAGGTGGCAAATGACCTCGATAATACCGTAACCTTTTGAGTTTTTCAAGTTGAAGGAAAAGTAGAAAAAATTCTGACTGATATCACTTCTACCTTGATGCTCACAGCCTATATACACCGGAAGTAGAAGTAAGCCTCCCGTTTAAATTAAAGTCACAAAATGTCATGAGTGGTTCAGAGGGTTAAATATAGCAGGCAAATAACAAAGGCGCCTGAAAATACGCAGTACCCATTTTGTGTACGAGTACAGCAACTTCAAGATTTGCAGTTTTCGCGCTTAGTTCTTCTGCTCGACGTGGTCGCTGTGCCAATGGCACCAGAACTAAAATAGAAATGCGCTCCGCCTCTAGAATTGAATGAAAGGGCTGGTTTCAAAACGTTCATCACGTCATTACACATTCTGGGCGTCTTTAACGTGCTTCCAAAACCTTCACATCTGCAGCAACTTGTGTTCGGTCTTACTTGCTGATGGCGCTTTATTTTTCGTTTATTCCACACACCATGGTATTTTTTGTACTTCTTAAACACCTAAACATAGACTACTAACGGTAAAGTCCTCTCTTCAACGAAAAAATTGCACTTATTTAGTTTGCGGCTTGCCGACATTTTTCTCTTGATATTCTGTTGCTGTTTTCTTTAATCAAAAAGCACCATAAATCATACTGCCAGCATATGACATGCCTCAACTGGTGCTTGTGCTTCGATATTGGAAAACAATTTTTTCGTCTGCTTATTCTACTTCAGGCTTCTAGGTGAGCTGAACAAATTGGTTTCGCACAAAATACAATGCAAGCACAACTGTAAAAGCACGTCACCGAAAATGTTTCTGACATTACTGAGAAATTCGTACTGAGGCTCCTATAAAAATACATTTACAACATGATGCCAGGCATAATGCGCAATTACGCACACACCACAATAGGGAGATTTAGAATACTAGGGAGATTTAAAATATCGTTTGCAAGCGCTGCAGGCGTTGCAGGCATAGCGGGTGCCGTATGAGTTTCAGAATAGCGTTTGTCCTGCTGCAATCCGCAACCACGATGGCAGTGACACCGTAGCCTCAAAACTATAGCGCTTGCGGGCCACATGCGGGCCGCCATCACCGCACGCAATTTCGGATTTTCTGCGTGCTGTTCGCGAAAACGAACGCCGACTCACGTTACGACGCATACGCAGTGACAGCGACTGCACTGCAAGGGCTCGTGGTGCGCTATTCTAAAACTCCCTAATGTGAAGAGCGTACGTGTTAGCCTTACTTACAATTTCGCGGATATTTATCTATGCAATGTGCTACTCGGAATTTATCTACTTAAAATATGTTAGCGCGCTCTTACTTTCTCGAAAAGATAAATCGAAGGGCCACCGAAGCCCGAAAAATCGCACTCTTCGCCAAAAGTGTTCTTTCGGCTACCATCTCTTTCGGGGATCAACTCAGCGACCACCATGTTGGATCTACAGTCACGCCCCCTACAGGTTGTGAAAGTTTCGAATGGTAGCCACAACACCTTCGCTACACCGTAAACCTTCTCTCTTATCACCCCCTCTTTCGCGGTGCCACTGTATACGTGTCACGTGGTCGATATCGTGTGATAACCCGGTTTTCTCATACTCGGAAACCATCGCCCACTTACCAGTTCTGCTTTGTGGAATTCGCCTGCAGCCCGCCATGCCTCCCACTCCGGCGAGCTATCCATCGGCATGCCCCAAGGAGAACACATTCGGTCCCTCTCCGCCAAGCACTCGCTTCGCGGGGTTCGCTCACCCAAATTATTCTTGAACCGTGGCCTCAAAAGGAAAACGTGCTTTTCGTATGATAGAGCCTTTATCTACCTTTCAGTCAGAGTTGTGCTAGATAATGTCAAAATTTTCGATAAGCATGGTTAATAACCAACTTTCGTTAGGTTATGCAAAAATGTTGGCTATATAATGCTGACTGTGTCTTACTTGTCATGTAGGGTATTGGTATGTGCGGGGCGTATTGACTCGCTGTTTTGTAGCGTTGGCTATTGCTGCATATCTTGTACGCTTCTGAGTAAGGTGCTAAAGGTAATTAATAGTTGGCTAGCACTGGCTAATGCTAGTTTTTTTGGCGATTATCGGGCAATGTTTCTTATTAGCCCTTTCCGCATCATGATATGTACTACATGTGCTCAGCTTGGAAGGTGATACGTTAGTTTATTGTTTCTGCTACCAGAAGGCTAGCGCCAAGCGAATAGTCTCTATGCGATGAAAGTAAGGGGCACGCGCGAACGTGGCTCTCGCAGTTGCGTAGAACCGTAACCATCCATCAAGCGTCCCAGTTCATTTCGCGTGCAATTTAAGCTATCATCTTGCCAATTACTCGTTTTGCACGATGTCGTCGATGCTGTTATAGCACGTGTCTGAACTTGCAGTGATTCACCATAGAGAGCTGCTTGTCGCCTCTTGCGAAGGACATCAGTTGCATAAGTGCGTGGGATCTGTGGTGCTATGCAGGATGAGCAGAGCTTCTCGGGCAGATGAGTTAGCTCCGTGCTCGCCCTGCGGCGGCCATGGTATGAAGACAGTGCGGGGCGCATGATAGCAGCGTTGATTCGCTCTGCGTTTGGCGTTGGGAACGCATGTGAGGTATTCGCGGCTTTTGAAAAGAAACACCACTTGCCAACACGTCCGTGGCGCCACTCATTCAACATATTTTTTTTTCCAGGATGTGTGTGTTGGTGAGCGTTTATCCTCTTTCGAACAGGATCTTTCAATCCACCTGCAGCACAGACATTTCCACACTCGAAGGCAGTAAGCGTGCAGACGCAGCACTTTCGTGCTGCTCCTTTCGCTTCTATCAAAATTGCAGATAAATATAAGGACAGGTCGTCAACAGGCGCCCTCTCATCAAGCCGGCAATGCGGCACTGAGTGGATACGTCGTGAGCGCGATGAAATTGAATGCCCCTTTATTCCCCAAAAGAACGAACCACACATACTTTTAACACCCTTTTGTCTTTCAGTAATTCCCTATTTTGGCTTTACGTTAAGTGTTACGAGAAGGACCAACATTATTTGTTTTGATGTAAATGAAGTAGCTGTCCACATATAATGAGTTTTCGAGGCTTTTTGGTTACCCAGGTGGTTAAACTGTAACTCGTAGTATTCCGTAACACATCATTTACGTTGGAGCACAGACGTAAGTTTTATGAAAACATAATACATGTTACAGGCTGATTATGTGTCAATATCAAACGTAACGTATCAGCCGTTAAAGTATTCAAGTGGTGAATAAAACGCTTGCATATATTTTGCTGAAAATTAGAAGTATAAATGTAAACTCTAGTATGCTGCTCGTAAAGAAGAGCTTACACTGTCGGCACAATTAACGGTAAGCTGACATAAGTAACTAACCTGAGTCATAGGATTAGATATTTACGTTTGTTATGTTGTAAAGAAATTGCATAGACTGCTCTTTAATCACAGTTGTTGCATGACATTACGTCTGCATGTAAACATTCTCCAAAGCTGCTTTAACAATGGCTAGCTTTGATCCCTGGAGGTCTTCTGTTTCTAACTTTGTATTGCCATTTATGTGGGATTTTCAAGACGCTGCCACATTCAAATCATATATACCTGTTATTGCCGTTGTTGGGAAATTATGAACTTTTAATTGCCTCTAAATCAACAAATAGAAACCCCCATTACGAGCTGCATATGATGGCGCCTTTACACTAATTCATTCGTTTAATTGAACGTGTGGCTTTGGTTGTGTTTTTTCCAATGATACATTCAAAGGCAGCAGGCTCTGTGTGTAGGGAGCTGCCAGCTGGTTAATGCAAGGGGAACGGTCCGTAAGTGGTGTCTCAAATTCAAGAGCCTTCGTACTCAGGTGTGACGTACGTACTTGGCTAAACATCGTAGTTAACCGTATAATTAGATGACAACTGTTTCCTGCAGCAGCTAAAATGGCCCAATGAGCGTGAGGTTGCTGGGGCGTTGCGTTGTATTGTGTGCTATTTAACCGCAGCCTGCACCGTTGTTTCGGTGTCCGTCTGGGCGACACAGTAGCAGACAGCAGTACTCGACTCACCTGCTTCTCCCGTCTATTCCTGAGCGGAAGTAGCGAGAGAGTTGCGGAATTCGGCGACCCTCATGCGGAGCAGTGCGTCGCGGTTAGCGGTAGGCGTTCGTGCAGCTGTGTCGCCGACAACAGCGGCGTCATCCAGCAGAACAACCGGCGTCCACTGCAGAGGGGCTGAAAACTGTGCCTCGATCCCCAGCCCGATATCGAGACACAGTTGTCGATGGCCAAGTGGTGAAGATATACGGCCAGCGTATTCTGTCAGTATTAAAATATGTGTTAATATGTTTATTTGGTGTATGCGTTTAAAATAAAAATACTTGATTCGCCAATTATGTTTCACTGTCAACTTGCGTGAAGTCAGTATGTGCACATTATAGACGAGTGCATAGAACAAAAGAGATGAGCTCTGTCTGCGTGAAAGCGTGAGCTGCTTACTTTAACGCATGTGTGTACCTTGTGCTGTCTCTTGCATTCCTAAATTATCATGAGCCAAGACTAATTAAAAATAACATAAAGAGTGTGTGAAGAGGCGTTAGAAAAATTGACAGAAGGGAGAAAAGGGGGTGTATTCCACCACATCGCGGCGGTAACGACAGAACAGAATCTAAAGAACGGTTAATTTCGAGGTCATAAATGCAGCTAAATTTTTCACCATGAAAGCCTATATCTCAATCGTTTCCTTGCGTTCTTACCATATTGGACAGATTTGGAAGCTTCCTTTAAAAGGTTTATATCACTTGGCAGGTGTGCAAATAACCCTTGAACATTTTATATATGGACATATTCTTCAGTTCTTCCAACTACAAATACGTCTTGAAGAAGTTTGGAACAATTACATCTGTTAAAAGCAGGGCTTGTCGGGGGATTTTTTTACAAGCATGCGCTTAGCTTTTGAAGCGGCCGTTAGGTTGGCAGGTGACCTTTCGGTATTTAAAAAACTAAGGCTCCTCTATATAGATAAAGGGGCTTTATGGGAAACGCTTTTTTTTACAGTGCTGGGTGCTTGATAATATTTAGTAATACTTACGAAAAAAAATCAATTTGGGAGCACAGTTGGATTTCCGGGCGCCTTCATAATGATGCGTTAACCGAGTGTTTCCCGGGTTTCTGGGTCGCAATATGAAACGAGAATTAGTCATGAGACGCTCAATTCAAAGACTCGAGCGTTTTCGTGAGTTCTAGTTCACCGTAGCACATTTTGTTTACTTGATAGGAATACCGGTCTGGAAAGTTATGATTCCAAGATAGCGGTGCTTGAGCAACCGCCACATATGGTCTATGAATGCTTCAGGCTGGTTGGGCTACACATATGCGTGCGCTCCACTACACGTAAGCAGCACTGGAGCGCACGGCGTTGACCCCATTGAAAGGGTCGTCGACACGTGTGCTTGAAAAACGGTTTGAAGCGAATGTCGGTGTAGCATTTACGCATACAAACATTTGTTTGAAACGAAAAGACAACGGAGGCGGGTTGGGTTTCATGCAAGATTCGTTGCAATCAATGAGCCGAAGCAGTAGACAGATTTAGTTGTGCGTCCGCAGCAGCCGCGCGTATGCAGCCTACCATTGCGAGTGGCTGGTGAGCTGCTTCTGTATGGCTGAACTCGACGCACAACTAAATCTGTCTAATGCAAGAACTGGACTTGCGGTTGAGTGTTGTGCGTGGCGAAGAGGGTAAGGCAAGAGCGAAGTGTGTTTCGAGCAAGTAGTTGGTTGCGAGCGTGCGGAGAGGCTGGCAGCTGATGCGAGTGAGGAAGAGAGTGACGTCAACAAAGCCGTGACTTAACCTACTTGGGCCCGCACCAAAACCTGTGGCAAGATGTTTCATACGGGCGTACGGAACAACATTACACTGGCTAGTCAAAGAGCTACTTCGCATCTAACATTAACCGCCATATCCACAAAGTGGATGTTAGAGGAGCTTGTTCGGATGTTCACATGGCATTTTTATGGCGACACCATTTCTGTAGTAAGGCGCGTTAACGTGCCGGCGCATGCTGTGTGCTGTGTACCTCGAAGGCAGCGTTGTTGAGCACGTTCTGTGGCAGGAAATGCACAGTGTTGGCCATGGTCATCGGCACGTTAACCTCCTGCCCCTCTATGCGATAGTGGCTGTTGCCGTGAGTCAAATGCCTGAAGCGCTTATAAAGTTGGAACGTGGAGCTATCAGGCGTGCTTCATTTGTTGAGAGCCGGCAGGTGAAGAGGCTTGGCAGGATATCAATACCCGTGTCTAACACTGACCTTTGGATTTTGTAACGTGCTGCCGTGCCTATGAAGCGACGAGAACAAAGTGGACATAGTCGCGAGGATCCTCCTGACCCAACTGGCTTGCTTCACGTTCCTTTTTTCTTTCCTCTCGGCGCGGTGGCAGCACGCGTTCACGCACGGCCAGACTAAACACCACTGTCATCCTGTTCTTGTCCTCTCTGTTTCACATTCCTTTTTATCTCCCACTTCCCGTCCCCCTAATGACATTTTTGAATTGGTCACCTGAGTTGGAGAGTTTTGAGCCCACGCTTTTCTCTTCACTTCTCTTTTTTCAAAGCCACTTCGAGTAGGCAAGCATGTGGGCCATCAAAAACCGACGACTTGTGTGGCGGCGCGACCTCTAGTAAATATTGTTGGAACCATGAGAGGGGGTTGATCGTGAGCGGTGACCGCAGAAATGAACACTCTGGCAACACTGCTGTACACGCCGGTAGCCGCTGCATGACAAGCCAGGATAAAAAAGGAGCAAGCTTTTAAAATCCACGCATCTCCACGAAGTCAATGATGACTATCGGGCAAAGCTCAGCCATAAGGTCCACCATGTCAAAGTTGAAGTATCTTACAAGTGTGAAGAACTTGCGCTTATAGGTTTTTATGAGGTTCTGCTCGAACATGATCGCTATTAGTGCATTGTAGATTCTTTTGTTCCTCAAATATGTAATACGAGCGTGTCCCCACATAATGTAGTTTGAGTGACGTAAAGTGACATAAAGTCGACAAAAAAGCTGTCTTGAGGTTCACACTGTCTACGTTGTAGTCACGGACTAGTATAAAGTGTTTGCGCCTTCACAAATTTGGAGTGCTGTTTTCACAATTTTATTTGTAGGTGATCTGTTTAAACTTGGTTTTATTTAAATACACACATGTTTCCACGGTAGCAGTGATTTTCTAACCACAATGTCGGCGGAGTGAGCTATGACGACAAAGCTAGCCCCAGTAAGGACGTTGAATTCATCGACAAGAGGGTTTTATAATGAATCTTAAAAATTATGAATAGTGTCAGTGCCAATCATTTTATTGTCTTTCACGTTTACGAGTTTCCCCATCACGGACATGAACGACGATAAGAGTAGGCCTTAACTTGTTCCGACTGTACAAATCTCTTAAGCTACTGATGCATTCGACTAGGTTGACTCCAAGGAAAAAGTCATCAGCCATACCCCGGGCATGTTTCATGGGCTACGTTCAAGCACTTCAGCCTACAGTCTATCCGCATACCATACTGCCGGCTGATGAACAGGACAACTGTTAGGCTCAGATGAAAAATATTTGAAGGACATTGGTTCTCTTGTTGGCCGTGCAATGCTCAGCCCCGTGGTAGATACACATGTTTAAATGCTTCATGGTTTATTGTATGTCGGATTCTAGAAGCATGTCATTTTTTGTGTGCTCTTGCTCGCTGTTTGCGGCGTTGTGCCTGGACGTTTTGTTCTTCCATCTGGACGATTGGCTAGAAGACAGTATGGCTGATCGCCTTCACTCTTCAGCGTGACCTGGAAGGCACAAGGTCAAGACTGCTTAAATGAGCGCCCCTTGTTTCGGAACATTGCGTTCGAGAGAGTGGAGACCATGACAGAAGCTGTACCCATTGTGTCGCAGCGTGGGCTAGAAGAATTACTTCAGTCCACCGAAGTGAGGGTGAAATGAATGCTTCAATCATCATCTGGGTATCGAGGCACAATTATTAGTTGCAAACATTAAGAGAAATAATGCCACGGTTCTTTGGTTAATCAGCAGAATATTTCATTTATGACTATATACGTGCAAATAGGGCACACCAAGTGATTTTCAAGCCGCTCTTTTTTACTTTCTTTAGTGTCACTGTGTACTAACAAAACGAGAAAAATTATCTAAGAGGCACTATGGCTGAAGCCTAGATTTAGAAGAGAGGCGGTGTCTTCTTCAAAACAGGAACTGCCCATGTTAGCGCGAGTATGGTTGTGCTTCTAACACTTTCCCCAATCTAACTGTACGGTGGTCTATTTGTCATTGTGCTGGAACATTCACTGAAGTTCGCCTTGCGTAATACCGGCCGCTGCGACCGGATTTCGAGAGAGCAGAGGTACAGTCTTAACTGCCCCTGTGGTTAAAGGAGCATGTTGAAGAAAGTAAGATTGTCAAAAATTTTCGCTGCGCTTCACCACGGCGTCTCTCAATATCATATCATAATTAGCTAACGTGAAAGGTCAGTTATTGCAATTGTTATCGATTTATATAGTACAGAAAGAGCACACGAAAGCAAAAACGGGTTGTCTCTTTGGAAGAGGACCACACGGCCAGAGAGTCTCAATTTTCACGGGTGTGTAATTAACCCGGAATCCTTTTCAAGCTTTGAAAATGCAAGATCAGCAAAGAAAACCTGAATACAAAAATTATTTAGATGCTTAGAAGCGCTGAAAACTATCATCTATTCTTGGATACTCAGTACTCCAGTATTTGAGAAATACGAATATAGTTGAGTTACCTGGTAACGTAGAAAACTTAGTGAAAATTGGTGGGTAGAATGAATGTCTTGCTTGTTCATGAACCTACGTTCGTTGCAGCAATTTAAAGTTACTTCTTTATTAATCTATGATTTGTTTAAACTGCGCGCGTATTTAAAAAATCACTTGAAGCGAGTTAGCTGACCCACCATATTGAATATATACATGGTCTCCTAGCTATCACTCCGCTCGATTTAATCCAAACAGAAACGTCCTTACGAGAAGCACATGCAGCCTCTGTTCTGCTCAGTGTACTGTCGTAGCCACTACTATATTAGTTCGTTAATGATGTGAAGGTAATTAGTACTAATCTAGTGTTTAATTCAGGAGGTACATTCTTAGTCACCAAATTTTTATTGAGGCGTATGTGGCGATGACCTCTTGAATGTCCTCACTTTATTAGCAGAGAATAAGAGGTACACGATGGCAATTGTTAGCAACTTCAGGTTCAAAAAAATATTTAAATAAACCATTTACAGAAGCTGTATGAATGCAGCTTCTCTTAGTCTGGAATTACCTGAGGAATCCTAGTCGTTTTATAAGTTATACGAGCTTCTTTATGGTCAACTTAGACTAGACCTTTCCACATTTACAGCCACTTTATATTCACGATGCTCTTTGATAAAATACCATACAATCATAGCTTCATGAGCCCAATTTTGATCTGACCATTTGGACAGAGCCTCATATAGGAAGTTTTCAGTTGCATTCATTCATTCATTCATTCATTTGTTCATGTGTTTATTTCCATCGTAAAATCCTCTACAATGGCAGGGGCCTACAAAAAAGCTGTTGTGGCTCTCGTAATACATGGTGGCAGCGTATTCATAATTTTCTTCAAATTCAAATTTATATAAATAATCGAGAAGTTGGTCAATGAATTCAATGTGCGTACAACCTCGAAAACGAATGAGGGATATCCTCCCCTTTTGTACTTCCAAGAAAAGTAGATTTTGTACCTCCAAGAAACCAGCAGAAGTCGTTTATGCCGGAACTATTGAAAGTCAGTGAAACCTGAGAAAAATATTGGTTAAAAGCTGTGGGAGAATTTGTCTTGACACATGATAAATTTTTCTTGCTCGGCCAATTCTACAAGCACTTACCAATAATAACGGTTTTCTGACCCAATAGAAGATGATGTCAGTTAGCATACTAGCAATCTATTTTTTTCTCAAGACGAAGTTCCATAATCGAGAGAGGTAGATTTTGAATATCCTGGAAAATGTGCATTGACTAAAGAAATTGCAAGAAAGACCGTACAAAAACACGCAAGTTTAAGTTTTACATTCTATATTATTCACATACCATCGTGTTTTACCCCAAGGGGGATTTCTCGAATAAATATATAATACGAAGACGCTGTTTAAATATGGTAAGACGACATAAAAATTGCAGTAATTATGAATATCCTAAATTTTCTTTTTTTTGAAAGAGAAGTTTTTCGATATATTTTTGTAGGCAAAATCTACGTGGTGAAGAAAAACGAAGACTAGGAGTGGGCATCATCTTCAGGAAATAAAAGATTTGGAGCGTTTGAGGTATTGCTGCAACAAACAATGGTGTGTATCTCGCCAGTTAGAGAACACTTATACCAGTTTGCGCTGTGCAGTTCTACAATTAAATTATTACCCTAAAAAATCTCGACTCTTGGCGTCACCACTATGCTTTTGGTGCAACGAAATTGAAACAATTGAATATTTCTTTTTATTCTGTCATCTTTATTCTTATCAGAGAAAAAGATTTCAGTTGCTTATTACAAAAACTAGAAATACAAGTGAATCCAACCGTAATTTAATCACTTGGCGCAACTTCATTTGGTTACTGTCACAGCAATATATGCTCCACTGTGTTTGATTACATCAACGCAAGTAAAAGATTACCATGCTAGTGAACCCTAACCTTTTCAGATCTTTAGTTTTTATTTCGTAGCTATGTCTGTCAAAAACAAGAGATTGTTTAACCGCTTGCTCAGCAAACATTTTTGTTTATTGGTAGTATTATTTCTTGAGTACTTTTCGGATTGCCTGTATTTACATTTTAATTCCAATTAAGTATCCTGCCACCCGGTTCTTGGCCCATCTCCTCTGTGGGTGAGCGCCATTTATTAGAGGTCATCATCATCATTATCATCTACTTCTTCTTATTCTTCATCATCATCATCTTCTTCTTCTTCTTCATCATCATGAGGAGACTCAGCTCACGCGCGGTTTGCGAAAAAGTGTTCTAAAACCTTATGCAGGCCTTTTTTTTTCGATGCTTGTGAGGGTTTTCGGTTCCATACCTGGGATCTCAATTTTGGGGTCCTCGTCTCCTCCTACCGTGATGATGGAAACGCCGTTACCCCGCATTGGCGACTGTTTCCTGACGGCAGAAAAGGAGGGCTACGTCACCTACTGGAGGCATCCGCAGCGAGAGCGGGAACATGGCGTGGGCGCCTTGAATCAACCTTCGTTCGCTCCTGCACAGAATGTCCTCGAACGCGCAGCCGATCGGCGCAGCATCGCGCCAGCACTCGGGTACGTAGCCTTCATCGGTGTCCGACACGATCCAAGCCTCCTCGTCTCCCATGATGCAGCACGTAATTCCAGCCGATCGGATTCAAAGGAAAGACCTGTTGACAAAGGCCGCGCCATTCAGGTTAGTGCCCTGATACATAGATGCAGCCTTTCTGACACATAGCAGAGTGTGTGTATTTTACTGTGTACTATATCAAGCCACAGTATTATTCATTGTCTTTGTCGATTCACCTCTATTCAACGTGGCTTTCGGGACCACATAGATATTTTAGCAAGATATATCTTTAAGAGAACTTGAATCTCTTAGATTTAAGAACAGTGCAACAGAGAATAACCGGGCTGCTATGTGCTAATAAAGTTTTTAAAGACAAAAAGCAATTTTTCGCTCTTTGCGTCACCGTTCTGATATTCTGCTTACGGCGCTCGTTTGCGTACCTGACGGTAACGGGTTAGAACACTGCTGTGCGGTCGCGTTTCGGTGAAGCGAAAGGCTAGTGGACCTTCCCGTTGCGCGATAACTGCTTGTTAAATAATACCGATGGTCTAAATTTCTGGAGTCTACCACTATGGCATGTCTCGTAATTAAATGTGCTTTAGTACGAAAACAACCTATCAATCATTCTAATGAATAACTCAGGGTCACCCTGGCCTCTATTGAATATCTCGACTTTGGTTGAATAATCGCAATAGACTGCTTGCCACCGTTTGGTAAATTTGGCATACTCTTGCGTAGATCTACATATTGGTTGCAGATTTTCATTGTGTTCAGTTGGGTTAACTAATGTCTCACATTGTTGATTCCAACTAATCTACAGTGCAGCGTTGGGAACATCATGCCACCTGGTGTTTGCTAACTATTTTGGCTATATGCGTTTATGGGGTATGCTTGCTCGATGTGATCTGTATGCTAGCCTTCTCAAGATTTGTAATATTTTGCGCAATGTTGTCTAGTGTTATATGGTGTTTGTTATTGTCAATCATTATTGGCTAGCTTTGGGTAATGTTTTCTGTTGGAGACTATTAGGCAGCGGGCACTACAACATTACAATATATATTTGATATGGCGTGCTGCGATGGTGCCACCTTGGCTTAGCATTGTTACTACCCAGGGCATTCTACCAAACGTACGCTACTGACAGAAAAACAGGTTTCATGTTCTTGAATGCATTTCTGCTGGACAAAAGAGATCTGTGTTTCTGAAGGCGTAAACTATAATTACGTAGCTCATGCTCTATTTCTTCAGGCACCCCGGTATATTCTGCATGTCTGCTAAGATAAGGTCCCGCAAACAACTCGTTTTATGTGATGGCATTGATTGTACTCGTAACACGTGCCTCAAATTAGAGCCATTCACTCTAAGCTTCTGCTTGTTATTATTCGAGTTGCAAGAGCCCAGGGTGACAAACGCTATCATCTGCCAATCACATTCTCTTGAGCATTGATATTGCATATTCATAAATTCAGTTCTTTAAAAATAAATATCAATGGTTCGAAACCAGGAAATATAAGTGCAGGTATCACAACGAACCATTGCTTGTCTTATAGTAAGGGCGCCAAAGCTATCAGGATGATAGAAAAAGATTGTTTCATGCTCTTCTAAAAAATTGTATGTGGAGCCCACAATGCTGCGGCCTCTTGCGAGCATATCAAACACACGCTCTCTCGTTTGAGCCATGTATACGAACTTGGAGAAACTGGCACAATATTGCTTGTTAAAGAGGACGTTATGTATTTGATCGCTGTGTTCAAGGACAAACTTACTTATTAAACGAACACTCAGCTTAACTATTAAGATTGCCTCTTCATGGTAGTCTAGTGGCTAAGGCTTTTTGGCTGCTGATCCGCAGGTCGTTGGGTCCAATCCTGGCTGTGGCAGCTGCATTTTGAATGGAGGCGAAAATGCAGTTGTTCTTTGGGCTCAGATTTGAGTGAACGTTCAAGAACCCCAGGTGGTCATTTCAGTGGGTATTTCATTTCAGGGTATTTCCATGGGTATTTTCAGAGCCCTGCACTACGGCGTTTCTTATAATCATATGGTGGTTTTGTGACGATAAACTCTACATATCTAATACCCATTGAAATGCGCGATGAATATTAAACTGATTTCATTGAAAGATTGATTGTGGCTCCACCTAGTGGAGCATATATACACAACTGCTTTTCTTACGCGGTGTCTCAGGCCTTTTGTGGAAGGCCATATATCGAGCTTGACATGCAACGCCGTCGTAATGAGAGGTCCTTCAAGACAAACTAGGAGAGCAATGGTGCTGACTTTTTTAATTTCCTTTCAAACTTCTACGTTTATATTACTGCAGCCCACTGTTATTTCCCTTCTATGAATTGCAAATGATTTTAGTTTTTTTATCCAGACGAAAACATCCTGTATTGACGAGAAAGTACAGTAAAAAAGAAATATACAGAGGCATGCACTGATGGACAACAAACTAGCTTGAAATCTGTTATTCTAGCACTTTGCAACACTGGTTTATATTTCGTTGACGGTGGGATATGCCATGTGCTTCCTCATTAACAGGACAAGCCCGACTGGAAAAACACCCTATTTGCTACCAAGGCACCGTCAGTACATTCTAACCGGAGCCGAAGATCGATTGCAGCACAACTCGATCGCTGGGCCACGTATGCGTCAGCTGCGGAGAAATGCTCAGGAGAAGTTTCTTCCACTCCGGAGGAACTGGCCATGAGACTCCGCAAGGTGATTATTTGGCACAAAATATTGCAAATAATTAGAACTTTCTAAAATATAATGTGTGAAGACCACATTGGCTCGCGAAATACCACAGCTGACAAGACGGAGATAACAGGGACTCTTAGAAAAAAGGTCTAGTAGTAAAAATAACATGAAAGAAATGATCTCGATCAGCTCGTTAGTTATTTTGGGGGGCTACTTCGCATTACAGCTGGCATGTAACTGTCAAAATAATGAGAGCACTCAGAGAGATTGCGTGTGGCATGCATTAGCCGAAGCCATCCATTGCGATACAGAAAAATCATTGCCATCATTTTCTCAGCCCGTGTATCATTCCCACAAAGACAATGCATTAAGTTTCCCTATTCCGCTTTCATTCGTTAGATGTCGTATGAAGTTGAGAATTTACATTTATACCTACTTCATACGAAAACCAATAAACAAGCATGAAAATATATTTTATAATTTCGCTGTTTTAGTGTGGTTATCTTTTTGCGTATGTCCCGGCTCTCATGTTATTACTGCATCCTAATTAGCTGCCTCCGAGCCAACTTACACTGGGTGCTTACTTAATCAAACACACGTCTATTTCTGGCTGGCTATAGCCTGTTGAATAAGTGTTGTGGCAATTACGAACAGGCTGCAAGATCATCTTGTCCTCTAATAATTGCAAAATCAGGAATGCCTTCGCAACCATGAACTAATCTTTGTTGCTTTATTCATTAGTACTTTCAGAGGAATGCTTGCACCCTATGACTCTTTTTTAGCCGCGACGCAAAATGAAAAATGATTTATTTTTCAGCACGACATCCTATATCTTCTCTTTTGATAGGGCTCATCAGGAACACTTTAACATAGGTAGGGTCTGTAGTCATTGCGTCGACAAGTATATAGCCTTATGCGAACGTCAAAAAGACTGGGCAGAAGGCTGTCTACAGCAACACCCATTATTCAAGCATTTCTCAAAGCTTGATGCATACAGCTTCTTAGGAACTTCTCTTATCTGCTGATTGTGTTTAGTGGACTATGGCCTCCTCTTATCAGGTGATCTCGTTGAGTATTTATGTTTACAACAACATCTAGGTATTCAAGGAAAGCATTTAGTTGGATTACGAGACAGTACGAATACGACCATACACAACGGTTGGATAAAGTGTATTGTCACGCATGACACAGCATGTTTGGAAACGGCAGATAATTCATTTTTTGCTGCTTCTCGATTCAGCGTGCTCTTTCGTCATTGCTCCGTTTGTGAGTTTCCGGTGCGTGAGCAGCCATGCAGGCACTGCGAGATCAGGGCATCAACGAAGCCTATATAAACCTACTGGAAGTTTTCTACAGCGGAAATAACCCCTACATAGCCTTACATAAAGTAGGGTCCTATGTTTGCAAAATTGTGATGCCATGGCAGGTTCTTACCTACTTGAACAGGTGACGTGGCTTTAATCACATCCGGGCTATTTTATTCTTTTAGAAAGCAATTACCTTTAAAATCAGCGCAACATAGAATATCTGTGCTTACATCTGCTATCAATTTTTGTGATATAAATCAATACTTGCCTCAATATGCGACCGCAAAGCCATAAAAAACGCCGCCCGCATCTTCCCGGGACGAGCTCGATTGATTGATTGATTGATTGATTGATTGTTTGATACGTGGTTTTTAACGTCCCAAAACCACCATATGATCATCAGAGACGCCATACTGGAGAGCTCCGGAAATTTCGATAACCTGGGGTTCTTTAACGTGCATCGAAATCTGAACACATGGGCCTACAGCATTTCCGCCTCCATCGGAAATGCTGCCACCACAGCCGGGATTTGATTCCGCGACCTGCGGGTCAGCAGCCGAGTACCTTAGCCACTTGACCACTCCCGCGGGACCCTAGCTCGAGTAAATGCGTCGCCGAGTGTCGGGGTATCGTGTGAATGTTGCGGAATCGGGTATGGCTTGGGAAGGATGAATTGTTCATTCGACTATATTAGTCTTACTTATTGAATGAAGCAGAAGCGTTGCCTTCAGCGAGTAGTGGGATGCTGATGTGCGATCGAAGATCTACATAGACAGGGTGGCCAGTAAACGATTGTGCAGCTCGAGCAGCCAATTTTTACTAGCACACGCTGCCTGCGTCGGCCTTGCGAGGCTAGGAAAGGGGGGGGGGGGCGCAAACAGCTGGCGCCAGACGGAAGCACGTAGCCAATACGCGATGTGTGAGCATTCGCAGCTGGGGTGTTGACATCGCCACCAACACACGACACGTGACATTGTGCCACTAAGAAATGCTCGTACTTTAAAATTGTTTCGGATAAAAGGCACAAAAAGTAAGTCAACACTGAGGTCACGTAGGTTGTTATTTGGAAACTAAATGTTTAATTCTCCACGTTTTTAAGGGTTCCATTTACATAAGTTTGACGCTTGTGCACAGTAACCTGAACAATAGAGGGACTGGTGGCAATGCCTACATAGGAAACTGCAGCGAGACTTTCTTCTTGCTAGTGTGTTAGAGACGAATATTCATCTCGTTCACCCGCAGTGAAGGTGATGATGCTTATGATGGTGTTATGATGATGATAAAACACACTGAACCTCTTCACCCCCGCCCCTGTAAGGAATGAAAAAAGTCAACTTTTTTCAAAACTATTATTGAACACCTTGCCCATAGTTCATAACGAAAAAAGCAATAACAAATCTCAGTTATTTCAAGTAATTCAGGAATGTCCACACTTGTGGACATAAGTTGTCAACGTTGTAAAAAATCGCGTCCGCATATGGGGACATTAGTTGCCAGCATCGTGGAGCTCCAAGAAACACATTTCTCCGTGAAGACACAAGGAAACATTACATTTGGTGCACTTCACTCTTGTTTTGCCATTGCAGCTCCCGTTTCTGCACCGGATTGCATTTTTTAGTTTCCAAGACTCTGGGAAATGGTCATAGCAGTCATTACGTATGTCAATAGTCTGTAACTGAACAGGCCTTGAGTTGCATGTTGTGGACAAGTCATTCTTTCTATTGCTGTTACGCATTGAATTCCTCTTGATCAGAGTTTCCACGATGTCTTGCTTGAACTGAAGGAGGATTGATTGATTGATTTGTGGGGTTTAACGTCCCAAAACCACTTTATGATTATGAGAGACGCCGTAGTGGAGGACTCCGGAAATTTTGACCACCTGGGGTTCTTTAACGTGCACCCAAATCTGAGCACACGGGCCTACAGCATTTCCGAAACGAAGAAGGCAAGGAGGCCGAAAGAGGCAAAGTTAAACTTTTTTTTTTCGTTGGCGTCTCTCATAATCATATAGTGGTTTTGGGACGTTAAACCCCACATATGAATCAATCAATCAACTTTTTTCGCTCAGCTGCTGTTGTGTTTTCATCTTATTGTTTCAAGTTGCCAGCAATGGCGAAATGAAACACGAAACGAAATGCACGGAACGTTACTTTGCACATTTCCGGCGCCATTGGAGGTATCGTACGTTACTGGGATCTGGTTTAACACGTTTCAATTCCTAATTCTTAGAGTTACGGGAGGACCACGTCAGCTGCGAGGAAGGCCGAGTTGATATTTGATATGCAGCTAGTGTAGAACTGAAGAGTGCAAATAATGCGTGGCACAACTCCTAATTAAGGTAGGAGTTGTGCCATGCATTATTCCTCCTCTTGCATGTGGGGCATCAGCTCCGCATGCAAGAGGTCAGTGGTTCGATTTGAGCACCGGATAATTTTCAAGCACTCAAAAACGAAAATCTGCAAGGTGATGAGATTTCAAGAAAGAAAAAAACGGCAGGTGTGTCACCTCACTGTCGACCACAGCCGGTAATGCACTCCCACACCATAGAAAGACTGGCCACCCTACCTCTGGCATAAATACACAAATTATTACGCGGCCCTCAGTCTCCACGACTGCTAAGCACCAGACCAGTGTGGTGGCCAGACCTGCAACGTAACGGAGAGCGCTAAGAGTTTCTGGTTCCGGAATAGCCTGAATTAAAATCTGAGAATGCCCATGTTTAATGCTTGTACGTTACCTAGTAAGGCGAGTCTAGCCGTAGTTTTGGGGGAATCAGAGGGTGTACAAAGCGATATACTAGGCCTTATTGAAGGTAGGAGGACACATGAGGTTTCCACACTGCTGTAGAAGGGACACGTCCTATGAAATCGCGGCTCAGATTATAGAACTAGGTATTGTGGTTCATTATCTACAAAAATATTGCGGGCAACATGGCTTAATGCTATATCAGTGTGAGGGTGGCAAGTATGGGAATTAACTATAATAAGAGGTAAGCATTTGGCCGTACGGTTCCACGTAGACGTAGAGCCAGCAAAAAAGCAACGAAAAGACAGAGTAAACGGTACCAAAAGGCAAGTATAATGCCAAGCTAGGTAACAAGCAGGCTTGATAGCATGCAGTGTGGTAAAATGGAATCGGCTTTCAAAATGCCACAGTAATAAACGAATAAATTACAAAAGATACATTATCTATCGAAAACAAAGTAACCTTAAGAAGCGAAGGATTCGAAATGGCGAAAATTAATAAAAAGAACTCGATTACGTGTGCCCATGCGGACAGCGTGAGCGATGTAGAAGTAGTGGGGAAGATTCAATGCGGTAACCATAGATTGGTGAGGTCTCAAATTAACGTAGATTTATTAATAACAAGAGCGTGAACTGATACGCAAGAAGGCAATTGACGAGCTCCAGCTGAAGGGAACAGCACAGGAACGTACTTTCACTTTACAATATATTCGCAGCTAGATATCAGTGAACCAACGTCTATAGCATTACCACAATCTGCTATCATCTGCTTAGTATAATCAAGGAGTGTGCGATGGAAGTCGAAGTACAGTCAATATACAAGACACTGAAAAGCTATACTAGAAGACGTGAAACCTACTTAAGAGACGGTAAGCGATTAACAGACAAAATACAGCTGGTGGAGCTTTCGCTTAGCAAGTTATAGCATGGAGAGAATCGATCATGCTGTAAAGGGCGGAAGGAGCCTGAATGTTGCGAAGGAAAATCTGTATAGGCAAAGATCAGATGCAGGCATACATTATGGGACGAAGAACGCAAGGTCGTAACAAATAAAGGTAGGATAGTTGACATAGCTGTGGATTTGTACACATATCTGTACAGCAGCTTAGGCAAATAGAGTGATAACGTAAGATGCAGTAAGAGACCATATGAATCTGACACCACGCAGGTAACGACAGGGAAATAAAAAAAGTTATACGGGGAATGTGAAGAGGAAGAGCCATGGAGACGAAAAATTAACATCACAGCTGTGGATTGTTTGAGTTTGAAGAACGGGTGACTCTATATACCAAGTTTTTTTGACAGGAAGGGTATCAGAACCAACCCTCCACATCGCCTTCATAGTTTACGAGAAGGCATTTGATTGTGTCCAGACATGAGCAGCCATGCAGGCACTGCGAGTTCAGGGCATCAACGAAGCCTATATAAACTTACTGAAAGTTTTCTACAGTGAAACAACCCAACAAATCTTTTCATGAATCAAGCAACCGAATCCAATGAAGGAGGGTGTGAGGAAGAGAGACACGATCATTTCAATGCTAATCATCGCATGTTTAGGACGTTTTAGGGCCCGAGACTAGGTAGAGTTAAGAATAGGAGATAATAAAGGTATCCTAGGGAACCGGTGCTTGGCTGATAATATTGCACTGACGTGTAACCCACAGCACGAATTAAAGCTCCTGCTTTCTGAACTGTAGGAATACAAAATATGAAGTCACAAATTTGATATGCATAAAACATAAGTATTGTGTATAAAATGAAAATAATGGCATAACCATTTAGGGTGGCGTAGTGCCGAATAGGTGTATTCTTCCGGGCATATGACAGAGTTATGACCATCTGTATATGGCGTATTATAACCATCTGTATAGGGCATATGACAGAGATATGACCTATCTATTGCAGATCAGGTGCTTCTAATTGCTACCGCTGTTTTTGCAACGGCTCTCAACAACACATTTCTGTTTTTTGAATTTAGTTATCCAATTTTCTGATATATACCTAAGAGAAGTAGAACGTCCACTGATTAGTAATACTACAAATAATTACTCGCTATGACGTGATGCTACGTAACAGTATCGCATATTTATACATTTCCAATGGCTGTTATTATAAGACTGTCTCTAATAAGGCACGAATCCAAGGACTCGTATGTGGGGCAGGGGGCAGTCGCGTAAAGTAGCACTGGAGGAGAGGAGCTGGGTCCAGCATTTTTTCGTTTTTTGTAGAAAGAAAGCCCCATCATAGCGTGAATATGGGTATTGTGTGCTCACAGTGGTCCCACTGAAATATTCTAGTTGGTGATAGGAGGTGGATGTCAATCACTGAAGACGTGGGTGAGTGGGGTGAAAAAGGCCTCGAATGGGGCGATTGTTCCTGCCGTCCTTCCCCCTTTAGAGTCTCCATGGTGGCGCTTTACCCACAGTTCCCGTTATCACTTATAGGAGTTAGAGCGAACATGTCAATGTGGAATTTCGATCCCAGGGGAGCCACAATTTTAAGAACTACTGGCAATGTGCTTCATGATTGGCTGTGATAAGTGGCGTAGTCAAGATGAAACACTGGCCGAAGTGGTGGCATTCTGGTTACGGTAGTGGGCTGTCGACATGGAGGTATCAGGCAAGATGCAGGCCACCGCGGCCAAATTTTATTGGAGGCGACATGCTAAAGGAGCGTGGACTAAGCGATGCCCTTGTTCATCAGGAAACAGATGATGGTGTACTCTTTCGGAACCTGCCAAAAATTGAGTGCTTCAAACTCGCTGCAAGAATACTTTAGGGGAGCGAAATCTGCGACTTTCTGCTGCCCGATAATGTTCTGCTCGCAAGGAGGCCGAAAGATGCCGCTACAAACTTTGCCCAGATTCTCCCTCCCTTTTAGTGTAGGAAGGCCCTATCACAGAGGACAGTAGCCGCTATCAATAATCGTCGATTGTAGCTACGAACCTTTCTAGCCACTATTCACAACCGCTAAGCACCGCGGCGGCGCTGGGCGCTGACACCCGGAAGCTCTGTTGAGATGATTGAAGTTTCGGATCTACTTCAAACAGCAGATGTTGCTGCTTGTTTTCCCACTTTTGTGGTCGTTTTTGAAGGTTGTGATTGACCTCCATAATACCGTAACCTATTTAGTTTTTAAAAATGAAAGAAAAGTAGAAACAAAAAAAAATCTGACTGATACCACTGCGAGCCTCGACGCTAACAGCATATATATATATCGAAAGCAAAAGTGAGCCTCCCGTTCAAAACGGAACCCCCAAAAGCCTTGTGTGGTTAAGAGGGTTAAATATAGCTGGCAAATAACCAAGGCGCATGAACACATATGCAGCAGCCATTTCGTGTACGAGTACAGGGACTTCAAGGTTTGCAGTTTTTTGGCTTAGTTCGTCTACTTCATGTGGTCACTGTGCCAACGGTACCATAAATAAATTAGAAAGATGGCCCCGCCGCGGTGGTCTAGTGGCTAAGGTACTCGGATGCTGACCTGCGGGTCTCGGATTCGAATCCCAGCCACGACGGCTGCATTTCCAAAAGAGTCAGAAATGTTGTAGGCCCGTGTGCTCAACATGGGTGCACGTTAAAGAACCCCGGGTGGTTGAAATTTCCGGAGCCCTCCACTACGGCATCTCTCGTAATCATATGGTGGTTTTGGGAGGTTAAACCCCACATATCAATCAGTCGAACTAGGAATGTGTTCCACCTCTAGAATGAATGAAAGGGCTGCTTTCAAACCGTTCATCCCGTAGTTACACATCTGAGGCGTCACTAAGTTCTTTCAAGACCTTCACATCAACAGCAACTTGTGTTCGGTCATACTTGGTGATGGCGCTTTTTCCGTCATTTATGCCACGCACTATGCTATCTTTTGTACTTCTTAAACGCTTAAACATAGACTAGTAGCGGTAAAGTTCTCCCTCAAACAATAAAATTGCACTGGTTTAGTTCGCTACTTACCGACATTATACTCTTGATATTCTGTTGATGTTTTCTTTAATTAAGAAGGCATCATAAATCATACTGCTGGCATTATGACATGCCTCAGCTGGTGCTTGTGCTTCGGTATTGAAAAACAATTTTTGAAACTGTGAGATAAAGCATGTCACTGAAAATATTTCTGATGATACTGAGAAGTTCGCACTGATTCTCCTTATATAATAATTTTACAACATGACGCCAGGCATCACGCGCGATCACGCACAGCCACCAGAGTGAAGAGCGTATGTGTGGGCCTTATTTACAATTTTGCGCATATTTATCTATTCAATGTGCTACTCGGTGTTTATTTTTTCAATGTGCTACGCGGCGTTTATTTACTTATAATATGTTAGCGCTCCCCTACTTTATCAAAAACATAAATCCAAGGGCCGCTGAAGCACGAAGAATTGCACTCTTCACCAAAAGTGTTCTTTCCGGTACTGTCTCTCTTAGGGATTATCTCAACGAGCACCATTTTGAATGTACAGTCGCGGCACCTATAAGTTGTGAACCTTGCGAATAGTCGCTACAACACCCTCGCCGCACCGGCAACCTCCTTCCTTATCACACCCTGTTTCACGTCACCGCTCTATGCGTCTCACGTGGTCGGTACCGCGCGATAGTGCCGTTTTCTCAAATTTGTGAACCGTCGACCAGGTTCCCGTTGAGCTTTGCGGAATTCGCCAGCAGCCCACCATGGTCCTCAGTCTGGTGAGCCATCCATCGGCATGCCTCAAAGAGAACATAAGTCCTTCTCCGCCAAGCGCTCGCTTCACGGCATTCGCTCAACTAAAGTATTCTTTCACCATGGCTTCAAAAGGAAAACGAACTTTTGGCAAGTGAAAGCCTGTATATTTTTTTAGTGTTCAGTTGCGCTAGATAATGTCAACATTTTCGATAATCATGGTTGATAACCAGCTTTCGTTAAGTTATGCAAAAATGTTGGCTATATAATGCTGACTGTTGCTTGCTTGTCATGTTGGGTATTGGCCTGTGAAGAAGTATTGACTCACCATTTTGTAGCATTCGCTAGTGCTGCGTATCTTTTACACTTCTCAGTAAGTTGCTAGAGGTGATTAATAGTTGGCTAGCACTGGCTAATGCTAGTTTTTTGTCGACTATCGAGCAATGTTCCTTATTAGCTTGTTCTGCATCATGACATGTACTACATGTGCTCAGCTCGGACAGTGATACGTTAGTTTATTGTTGCTACTACCAGAAGGCTAGCGCCAAGTAAACGGTGCATGCACCTCAACTCGATGAAAGTAATGGGCACGCGTGAATATGGCTGTCGAAGTTACGTAGAACCGTATCCATCCGTCAAGTGTCCCAGTGTATTTCGCGTGCATTTTAAGCTATCATTCCGCCAACTACTCGTTTTTTTCGTTTTCATTGATGATTCTGTAGCACGTAGAGAGCTGCTTGTTGCCTCTTGTGCAGGACATCAGTTGCCTAATTGCGTGGGATTTGTGGTGCTATGCAGGACGAGCAGAGCTTCTCGGGCAGACGAGTTAGCTCCGTGCTCGCTCTGCGGCGGCCATGGTATGAAAACAGTGTGGGGCGCGTGATAGCAGCGTTGATTCACTCAACGTTTGGCATAGGAAAAGCATATGAGGCATTTGCGGCTTTTTAAAAGGAACACCACGTGCGAACCCGTATGCGCCGCCACTGAGTCAACATATTTTTTGCCAACATGTGTGAGTTGGTGAGCGTTTATCCTCTTTTGAACAGGTTTCTTCAATCCACCTGCAGCACGGAAATTTCCACAATAGAAGGCAGTAAGGGTGCAGACGCAGCACTGTTGTGCTGCTCATTTTGCTTGTAATAATTATTGCAGATAAAAATAAGGACAAGTCGTCAACAGGCGATCTTGCATCAAGCCGGCAACGTGGCTCTGAGTGGATGCCCCATTAGTCCCCAAAAGGACGAATCACCCACCATTTTAACACCCTTTTGCCTTTAAGTGACTACCTTTTTTGGCTTTGCGCCAATTGTTACAAGAAAGACCAGCATTTTTCGTTTTTATATAAATGAATCGGCTGTTCACACATAATGGGCTTTCGAGGCTTCTTGGTTACAAACTGTTACTCGTGGTGTTCCGTAACACATCATTTACGTTGGAGCAGACACGTAAGTTTTATGAAAACTAAATACATGCGCAAGAGGGCGATGATATGTCAATACCATACGTAACGTGTCAGCCGTTAGCGTATTCAAGTGGTATATAAAACGCTTGCATATAGTTTTTTGAATAATGAAAGTATGAATGTAACCTCTAATATGCTGGTGGTAAACCAGAGCTTACAGTGTCGCCACGTATAACGGTAAGTTGACATGAGTAACCTCACCTGAGTTATAGGATTAGATTTTCACGTTTGTTATGTTGTAAAGAAATCGCGCATCTATAGATTGCACTGTAGTCACTGTTGTTGCATGACATTACGTCTGCATGTGATCTTTCTCTAAAGCTACCTAAACAATGGCTAGCTTTGATCCCGGGCGGTCTCCTGTTTCTCACTTCGTATTCTCCTGGTCAAGCTATTCATGTGGGATTTTCATGAGGCTGTCGCATTCAATTGATCAACCTCTGTTATCGCCTTGTGTGGTGATTGTGAACTGTTAATAGCCTCTAAATCAACAAATAAACAAATAGAAACCCCCGTTAGGAGCTGCATGTGACGGCTTCTTTACACTAGTTCATACGTTTCATTGATTGTGGGGCTTTGGTTGTATTATTTCCAGGGTTACATTCAAAGGCTGCAGGCTCTGTGTATAGGGTGCTGCCAGCTGGTTAATGCAAGGGGAAGTGTCGGTCAGTGGTGTCTCAAATTCAAGAGCCTTCGTACTCAGTTGTGACGTACGTACTTGGCTAAACATCGTGGCGTGCAATTAGATGACATTGTCTCCTGCAGCAGCTAAAATGCCTCAACGAAAGTAAGGTTGCTGGGTCGTTACGTTGTATTGGGCGCTCTTAACCGCAGCCTGCTCCATTGTGTGGGTGTCCGTCTGGGCGACACGGTAGTAGCCAGCAGCGTCGACTGCCCCGCTTCTCCCATCTATTCCTGAGCGGAAATAGCGAGAGAGTTGCGGGATTCGGCGACCCTCATGCGGAGCAGTGCGTCCCTGCGGGCGACAGCCGTTTGTACAGCTGTGTTGCCGAAGACAGCCGCGTCCTCCAACTGAAGCACCGGCGCCTGCAGCAGAGGGGCTGAAAACTGTGCCTTGATCCCCAGCCCAAAATCGAGACACAGTTGTCGATGGCCACCTGGCGAACAAATACGGCCAGCGTATTCTGCCAGCATAAACATACGTGCGAATATGTTTATTTAGTGTACGCGTTTAAAATAAAAGTACATAATTGGCCCAATTTGTTTAACTGTTAACTTGCCTTAAAGTCAGTATGTGCACATTATAGGTCAGTACGTAGAAGAGAAGAGGTGAACACTGCTTGAAAGCTTGAACTGCCTACATTAACGCGCGTGTGTGCTTTATGCTGTCTCTTTTATCACAAAATTGGAATGGGACAAGACAATTTAAAAAGAAACATAGAGAGGGTGAGAAGATGCGTTTAGAAAAAAAGATAGAAGGGAGGAAAGGAAGTGTATTCAACCACATCGCGTAGGTAAAAAGAGAGCTCTAGCTAAAGAACTGTTATTTTTAGTTGAAAAGTGCAGCTAAATTTTTCACGATGAAAGCCTTCAATCTCAATCGTTCCGTTGTGTTTTTACCATATCGAACAGAGTTAAGAGCTTCATTGAAAACGTTAAGATCACATGGCAGGTGTGCAGAAAACTTGTGAACATTTTATATATAGACATATACTTCAGTTCTTCCAACTACAAAGACATCTTGAAAAAGTTTGAAACAATTATATCTGTTAAAAGAAGGACTTATAGGTTGTTTATTAAACAAGTATTTGCTCAGCTTTGGAAGCGGCCATTATGTTGGTAGGTGACCCTTCGGTACACAGTAAACCGATTCTGACCCTTAAGGGTGTCAAAAGGGTGCCGACACCCTAAGCACACCCTTTGAGCACCCTATTCGCGTCTCAGCACCCTACAAGCGGAACCTAAAGGGTGAACACATCAAAAGGGTGGAAACTAGGGTGCAAAAAGGGTGCAACAACAAATGGGTGCTGATGAGCACCCATTAGGGTGCACGGTTACCGACAAAGCTTTGTGAGTAACGTGGTCATAGAGCATAACCAACAGCTTTTAGATGTCTACTGGTTAGACACCATGGTCTCATTAATAGCCCCACCGCAGTAACGGATATCTGAATAGCGATAGTGCCCGGCTCAACGTAAGTTCTGCACTGGTTCTTGCATTCTTGCTGCCTTTTTCTCGTCGCCTCACGGCCGGCGCTGACCAAGCCATGCGCTACAAGCTCACTAGCCAATGGCGGAGTACGCAGCTTGTAGAGCTACAACAGGATTGTGACTTACACATATAGAGCTCTCGGCCTCGTTTGCGCCTAACATTGAAAACAAAGCTTCGTCCATGACAGTATATATAAATCATACATTTGTTAATGCAAAGAAATACAAACCAACAAGACCGTGGTAGATAAAATAGTTTTTGTGTTGTACAAATATATGTTAACCTTACAATGTATCAGTTGAACGTGTTACCAATTTTTATGGCGGGCTATGGACTTTGACGTTGTAATATTATAACATTAAAGAAACGTTTTCTTGATTTTGTTCATAGAAATATTCTTCAAAGCAAGTTAAAATGAGCCTTGAATAAAACATTTTCCTAAAAAAATTCACTAAAGACAGCTAAAATATTGTTTGCCAACTAATACGCTTATTTTGTTGTGACAAATTTTGCTTGCTGCCTGTACTTTGTACTAATATACAACCACTTTAACACTGTTTTTAACAGCCAGCTTAACCGCTCAACCAGTGTACAGATGTTAACAAGGTATCGGTATAAGAAATACACAAGCAAGCAAACGTTTCAAATTTCGCGCGCTCTTTCACATTTCAAATTTCGCGCAATTACGCGTTATGTGATTTTGTCATTTTCAAAAATAAAAAAATATTCTATGCAATACACACTAGCGTATCTTCTATTTTTACCCTTCTTTACTTAAAATTTAAGCAGAAATATTCTATTTACTTATCATATAAAAAATTATGTGCGCAAATGCGGATCGGTGGCGTCAGCAGGACAGAAATGGCGGTATCTTCCTGAAGGCCGCAACGGCCGTGTGCCGAGTGTTTAAAGTCGATTTTTTATGTTGTTCAAAGTGTGCTTGCGCTGTCTTTCGTGTTCTGTCGGTGCTGCTTGTTACGAAGATGCACTATACTCAAGAGAGGACCGGCTGCTTTGTACCGTCGAGCGCTCGCCAAACTAAAAAGGTAGGTGGATGTTTATGCTGTCGACGCTTTGTTTTTTGCTTCTCCGGCCAGGCCGCGGCGTGCCCGATCCAGGCTTCCGCTCGCGTCCTCGGCTCCTCCCGCGGTTAACACCGAAAGCGCTATAGTATAATAACGTTGTGAACTAAGGTTTTTCTAGCTGGTAGACGATAAGTGAGTTTTTATTAACGTAGCGAGCCAGCTGGCGTGTCTGATTTCATTCGGCTCAAGTCTAAGCTCAGGGACGTTACGCGCGGATGAATTTTTTCTGTGGCGAAGGAGGTTAAAGCAATGTGCGCTATGTGGCTGTGAGTCGGCGGGCGATGCTCTTCACGCTATGAATCACTATATTTTTGCAATGCCGTCAGACGCCGTTCGGGGACTGCGCATGGAAGCCGTAAGCGTCGTCTGTGTGTCGCGTGCGTTGGAGTATTCCGGCGATTCGCGTTGAATTAGATCTTTGTGTATTTAATTTAGAAGAATGGAGAAGAATAACGTGGTGTCCGCGTGGGTATTTACGCGGCCTTGTTCGTTTTCTGTGCAAAGAAGTATATGAAGAAAGTTTTATATGTTACGCGTCCTCTTTTCAACAGCTACATGATCATTAAATGTGTGTGACTACTATAAGGTAGATGTGTTTTCCTGTGTGACCAAATGTGTTTTCATCCACCGGGCACGTATAATATCAAATTACCATGATATTCAGCTTAATTAAGTGTGCGTAAACTTGACACAGCGTGCTGTAGGTGCGGTTCTCAAAACGTCCAATTACGCCTGGGTCAATACATTTTCTCTATGAGTGGCCGCATAGCCGTACCTTAGCTGTGCAAGCGCTAGGTTGAGCAGTAGTTCACTCGTTCGAGTGCAATTTTGGTGGTACTGCTTGTTCCCCCCTGTTCACATATCATTGCATTCTTCTGGTTTGTAAAATAATTGTGGGCGCTGCAGCCCGATTTGGAGTTAAAACTTTGCCGAGTACCTATACGTCTAAAAACATTCTAAAACTAAGTTCTACCAAAACTTCCAATGACACTTTCGAATACAAGTGTAACGCTTTATCTGATATCATAAGTTCTTTATGACCTCGCTACAGATTTACAAGTGACCTGTGATATGTGCAGTGTATGAATGCCTAATTTATTGCTCAAAACACAATAAGGTTATACATCACAGTATGCGTGCCAAAGGCGTGCATATGTTGCTGCTGACATGCAAACTTAGACATTGTATTTATCTAAGAATGAGCAAATCTAAACTGCCGTTTTTTGAAGATGTACGCATCAGACCAATTGAATAATATCAAAAATAATGTTCACCAAGTGATTGTTGTTTATTGCCTTGCACCGACGTCACTAAAACCGCCTTGTTGGTACTTAGACCACATGGTAGGATGCAAGATTCATGACGTCATATTGAATGTTAATGTCACATGATAAGCAAGTTCAATTGTTATTAGCATACAGAGGCCAATAACGTTATGGCCTCATCGTTATCATAATGAAGCAGGTTAGGCAATATGTGATTCTTCTGCCTTTACGTCATGTTGGGAAACCATTGTTATGTAGCTATCTGCAGTGTCTGAGATCCTGGTTGCCAGTCAATATTGCAGAAGCTTGCCTGCTTCATTGTGATGGCATGGAGTTCAAGATAGATGTTTTGTCTTAGCGTTTCCACTTTTCCTCCCCTATGGTCAGACAGCTTGTGCTGTTTGATTAGAAGTGAGGAGTAGTGCCTTTTTAGCCAACCAGAACAATTTAGATCAATGATCACTATGAAGCAGCACACAATATTCATTTAGTGAGCTCAATTTCTGGCAAATTATAAACGTCTGAATGTTAGCCGTTTGAAGGAAGCTTCATTCGTTGAACTCATGAGAATAAATGGTAGAGAAGGAAAGGCAGGGAAGTTAGCCAGACCAGCAAAGACGGTCTATCACCCTACACGGGGGAACAGGGAGATTGAAGTCCTGTCGCAGTGGTCTAGTCGCTAAGGTACTCGGTTTCTAACCCGAAGGTCGCAGGATGATATTCCGGCCTAGCTGGCTGCTTTTTCGATAAAGGTGAAAATGCTGTAGGCCTGTGTTCTCAGATTTGTGTGCACGTTAAAGAACCCCAGGTGGTTGAAATTTCTGGAGCCCTCCATTACCTTGGTAAAAAATTCATGTGTCAGTATTGCTTTAATTTTATGGTTTATCTGCTGTGGATGCATATGCGCATACTGACATGTATATGCAGTGGTATTGCAATTTTACGGAATAAAATATTCATATGGTGCATATTGCATGGCATTTACTTAAGAAACACATCACATGGGTATCATAACTACAGAAATGCAAATGTGCCTCTATGGATGCACTCGTGCATATATTTGGTCAGCTTCAAGAACAGAATTTATTGATTGCAGGCAACAGCATTACTCACGCATGCTTATCTCTTAATTACGCGCAGTCGATACAGCTAAAAGGGGGTGTCTTCATCTAAAAGTTCTAACTTCATCTTCGTGCATGAGTGAGCTATAAAGGTGAATGAAAATTCACATGTATGACATCGACATGAAAAGCTCTGCAGCAGCATGTTTTTCGTTGTATTTATACTGCAGCATGCCCTTTTTGTATTTCTCAGTTGCGTGCCACTAAATATATGTTGGCCATGCGTTTCTAGCCATTCACTGCAATTTGGCATGCAGCGCATGCAGTCTAGACAAACCTCACTAAAATAATTTTTTTGCACTGGTGCAGAAATTCTTCGGCACGGTCTGTCATTTCATTTGAGTGAGGCTGCTCAAGGAAATTTCCTGACAAGGTTAAGGAGCCCAAGCACCAGCGAACTCTGAACCATTGTTTCAAGCGTCAGCTCTGTTCACCCTGCTTATGCACTGTGCCTCACCAAGCTACTGGACGCTGCCTCATTATATGAAGTGCTCTCCATATTCTCCTCAGTTTGGCAGCAGTGTGTGTGGTCTTCGCAGTGCTTGCGAAAATCATTTTTGCACAGGTGAGACACTTATTTCTTGCTTTAATTGTGTTAGTATTACTGCATGCACCCCTGCCAAGCAAGAGTACTAATGTTTCCTGTGAATTCTTTGTCATGGTAAACAGAGGATTTCAAGCACAAAATTCATACTGAACTTTGGACCTTCAAGAAGTGTGGAACAAAGGTGGTGACAGTGTCAACGCGCTCTCTTTAGAAATAAAGGCTTTGCATGAAGAGCCTGTCGCACCTTGAAACAGGCACAAAAAACTTCCAGGTGAAAATAAGCAACTTCAGATGAAAATTGAAGAATTTACACTATATTTAAGGTTGAACTATCGGACATCAAAGGCGTCTCAGATGAGGGTTTTCTTTTGACGCTGTCCGAAATTTTTGGGCGATGATGGAAAAACCATTACTCGTGATGATATTGACACTACAGACAGAGTAGGAAAAAACAAGCCTAGTTTGAAAAAAAAATAGTAGTGCATTATGAACAATGTTACAAATGAAATGTTCTGGATAATACAAAAAACTTACGTCTGTCTACAGTGGCCTTTCCTTTTAGATCAAGTAGTCCTATTTATGTCAACGAACACTTGACAAGACAAGGTAAGCAGTTAGTGAGAGCACGAATGCAAAAAAACAAGTAGGATGGAGGTTCATTTGGATGCAAGGCACAAAATTTATAGCAAAAAAAAATTGGAAACATTAGCAATTTTAAAGACTGCCTTCTTAGAAGATTTGGCGAAACACTGTGTTGATGCCTTCAGAGCCACACTTTTCTTGAGCTTGCAATGTCAGTAAACTATGACTGACATGGCAGAATTTGGATACCTAGATAGTGAAAAATTGATACCTAGATAGTGAAAAAGGCCACCAGCTATCTTCAATGCCTTTAGCTTAAACGCTCTTAGCATTATAAATAAGACTAGTAGCCTGTGTCTCTATTTCGACGACATTTCGGTAAAATTTGATGCCATTCTTTTGACATAATCCTTGTATTTTTTGTGCGATATAGCCCACCAAAAATACCAGGGTACAATTATCATGGCATTGTGTACTTCATGAAATGGGGAAAAGGAACAGCGCTGTACATCTAACGTTAATTTTTGGCCGATGTCAATAGACTTCCGTGTGTTAAGCCCTGTGTTGAGTGTGTAGTAGTACGACTTGGGCGTTTTGTTTTGCAGCAATTAGCATGCCTCCATTAGGTAATAAGTAGGAATTTTGAGTTTCTGGAAACCAGGTAACTTGATTTATCGGTCAACAGATGCACAGACAATTTTTCGCTCACAACCAACGGGGCAGACACGGGTTTTCTGCGACACGAGCTCTTCAACGCTATCATGTTAAAAAGCTGACATTGGCAGCATTGACCAAATGAATGCAAAGATTAAAGTCAAGTGTCCTAGCAGGAATCGAAACCTAGTATTCTGCTAGGTAATTAAGTATTCTACCACAGAGCCATGCCCGGCCTCGGTTATACTTTCTAAATAGTCTCAAATGTTTGTGTAACATCAACTGTGGTTGCAGTACTGGCTATCAAATTTTATAACTATTACATGTGCACTCCTATGATGCATCCG
Organism: Rhipicephalus annulatus; assembly: GCA_013436015.1. Taxonomy (NCBI): domain Eukaryota; kingdom Metazoa; phylum Arthropoda; class Arachnida; order Ixodida; family Ixodidae; genus Rhipicephalus; species Rhipicephalus annulatus. The sequence continues at coordinate 45,714 of WOVY01003226.1, read as the reverse complement.
TGAGGCCGAATCAAAGTCAATTGTAGTCGGGCACCATCCTGTGAAGTATTTGTGTAGCAGTGTTGAGGGCTACCATCGTCGCGAGTGCCAGTGCAAACACCAGTGCTTCATACCAGCCTACCACTTCTAGTGTGGCTAATATCCATGTTTCTGTTGGCATCGTTACGAAACAGCAAATAATTGCTAATGTTGTCAAAGGTGTGACATCTCCCCATAACAAATGAAACATATGCGGCTGTTTAAGGTATGTGTGTGCAAGAATTTGTACTTATATTGAGCTCCACTTCATAAGATCGCTCAATAAAAATATAAAATACATGTTATGCGTGTTTCGCATAACATCGATTCCCAAAGTATGTGGGGTCTGCCAAATTTTTAGCATCAATTTTGTAACCTAAATGCTACCATAAACAATTATTTATTGAACATGAACAGCTGGACTGCAACATACGAAGTTTTAGGTATGAGGAAAACTGAATATGTTCATGACTACAGCATACCTAACAGGCAAATACTAGTACTACATACATGACACACTATTGTAGAGCTAGACTAGAATATTGCTTATTGGGACTTTACAATTCTTTAAAAACCCTAATTAACTTCAGTGCCTTATTCGGTTTGTTCAAATCGGATGTGCGCAATTACTTGGTGAATAGTTTTTTTAATCAAACCTAACATATGTTTCACGTGTGCATTATGCTGAATCATTGCTCAGATGTTTCTTTTGTATATATTTCCTTCCTACTATACTGTTTGTTTTTGTATGTGAAATCTGTTGTACGTGCTACCCTCTGTAGGCCCCCAGGTACTGTCAAGTTGTTTACAGAGTTTTTTGCCTGGGGGACCTCCAACAAGCATGTTTTCCGTTGAAAACAAAGCGAATTTCGATGCTGACTTCTACTCACATAGAACTAAGAACACTCCAGCATGACAAAGCATATTGTATCTTGGACAGTCTGTCTTGTAAAACTCTTAGTGATTACTTCTGTCTTTATTTTAGGCTTCCTGGTGCGGATGTGCTGTAGAGAAGGAGCACCCTGACCACACTTTTGTAAAAGGAACCAAAGTCGCCTGGGCAGCTGAAGATGGATTGTGCAAGTGTTTGAATGATCACATTATATTAATCCAACACCACTTGCATTACTTTGCCAATATTTGTGATTTTGTAACGCACAAGTTTAGAAACACACACACATATATAAAGGGAGAGCTGTAAATAAGCCTTGAGCAAGTTTGTAGTCAAGGCTTTTAGCATGATGACCAAAGCATGTAATATAAGCCCACATGTTTTACCACACACCTACTTTCCTATCTATTTTCTTTTTCAATTTTGTGGGCACTGGCAACACCCTCAATAAGCGCCTTTGGACTGCTGGTGCCTCTAACATATATTTTGTTGTTCTAAATAATTTATTTGTTACCTACTATGCAAGGAGGGAAGTAAGAATGTTAAAAGTTAAAAAAGAAGTCTCGTCACAAAATTTTCTACTCGTAAGAAAAAAGATTTGAAAAACAGAAGATTGATCCTCACTCACAAAGATCTCACCATTACAATTTATGCAGAAGGTCATAGCTCATGTTTACTATTGTCAATCTTTTTCGGTTGTATGCTATGTACAATAAAATAGTGACTATTTGCATCATGTTAATTTGTCATAAATTTTTCTTGGGGCCTAATATCTTGCATTCTCACATGCATAAAAGCTCACGTCTGCTACACATAATTTAAAAGAGCGCAATGTGGTAATGTTCTGTATTTAGTGCATATTATCTGTGTGTCTTTCAAAGTGAGTATATGGCATTTGAAATAATCACCAGTATTCGAAACTTGTGAATTTTAATTTGCAGGCATGCATGTCTGTTTGGTGACCAAGTATCCATAAATTGTGCATGCATGTGTGCAGCAAGGGGCCTTGAATAGATTACATTCATTCTGGACCAAAAATGGGTAGCACAGGCCATATACGCACTCTGGGATCAATTTCATGATTATTGAAACACACATATTTATTCAATATAGCTTGCTTTAAGGTATATATTTACCTATTGTCTACTTCCACCTTGAACATTTCACCATGCATCCGGCACTCTGCTGAGCGCTTCTCGAGGGCACTTTGGTAACTAGTACACAAACGTACAGACAGCTGTAAGTGGGCCTCCACTTTGTTGACTGCTGGAGAATGGTGGCTTCGCCAAATCACGCTTCCTTTGTGGTGAAGCTAACTTTGCTCTTGCAACAGTACAAGCTTATCTAAAATTCGAGACTGTTCTTCAGAAGTGCCGCTTGTTCTATCCAGAGCAGCCAAAAACGAAAACCCGAGGAACAGCACCTGGACAGGCTAAGGCACAATTGCAGCACTTCTCGATAACAGTGCCGGATTCTCTATTTGCCTACACATAGAGAAAGCAAAACACTGGAGCCAACTTACCAGTAGCTTCACTGCAGAGACACTGTGTTTTAAAAGACGATGATGCAAAAGCCCCACCTAGAGCTGTCACTGTGTTTCAGTGCTAGTTTAATAAGCGCCTGCGGAAGGCACTCTGTGGAGGGCCGGCCGCGTTCATGGTGCACGTGTTCAGGGTGAAATGGACGACTTAGTACATGTGTTCAAGTACTAACAAACCGTATGTGGGCTGTCACTCAGCATGGTCTACAGAGTATACAGCAATCTGCATTTTTAGCCATCTCCAGCATCAATTCTAGATTTGGCCCACTGGTACGTCGATGTGGAGCACCCTTCCAGCACCCATTTGAAAGGGTGTTATGACATCACAGCACCTTTTTTAAAAGGGTGCACTCATTACACCCTTCAAAATTTTTGCTCTGCACCCTTTTCTTAAGGGTGCTGAGCTCTGCACCCTTTCTTAGCACCCTTTTTTGAACACCCAATAGGGAGCAAAGGGTGTTCGTCTGGCGACAAGCTCATTTACACCCTTAAGGGTCAGATTTGGTTTAGTGTGTATTTAAGAAACTAAAGCTCTTCTATATAAAAAAGGGGGCTTATGGGACACGCTTTTATACGGTGCTGGGTGCTTGAAAATATTTAGTAATACTTGCGGAAAATAATAAATTTGGAGCACAGTTGGATATATGAGTGCGTTCATAATGAGGCAATAAAGGAGTGCTTTGCCGGTTTTGCTGGGAAACGTTCAATGAAACACTCGAGAGTTTTCATGCGTGCTAGTTCACCGTAGCAGTTTTTGTGTACTTGATAAGGATACCGAACTGTATAGATATGAATTCAAGATAGCGCTGCTTGATCGCCAGCCATATAAGGTCAGTAAAGGCATCAGGCCGGTCGGCCTGCACTTCTGCATGTGTTGTTCTAGCTAGTGCTGGTAAGGCATAAAAGCTGCGTGATAAGTTTTTAGCCTTCTTCAGCGTGACGTGGGCGCAATTACTTTCAATTAATTTTGTCTTCGTAACACTTAAGGTGGTGTGCGTGGTCAGAATTGTTCCCACGTATACTAAGTGCGGATCTCTGTATGTGGGCGCGGCTTTCGCATGGTGGTATTTCATGTGTAACATGCTGTATTGAGCGGTGGCAACGCTCGAGCATGTGTAACACGTTGAGCGTTCTTTTCCGCCTGCGAGTTCTTTTTCTTCGAGCGCCTCAACTGTTTTGACCAGTTCTCACAATCAGCGACAAAACTAGGCGTAACGAAGGCATAAATACACCCAATCAAAATAGATAAGGAGAGGAGTCAAGCGTGAAATAAAAAGAAATTGAAAAACGGGAAGATAAATCGATAGCGCAAGAAAGAATACGAAATACGTAAAGCGAGAGGCAGACAAATAGAAACAAAGAGGGGAAACAAAAACGGAAGAAAAGCAGAGAAGAATGAAAACAGTGAAAATAAGGAGGAATAAAAAATTGGCCATGTATCTGCATGTTACACTGCAAATGTCGTCAAAAGACGTTAGTCTTGCGTCCGGAGAGAGTGAACAAAACGTTCATTTGATGTTCTGCGCAAGAAAAACGATGAATAGTATTCCGGAGGTGCGCCGTTAGAGTGCATCGAGCGTGCAGTGGACGCGAGCGAGCGCATCAAGTCACGTCACACATGAGACATGAGCGCTATCTGGCAGTTATTTTGAAAAACAAAGCGCGCGGCATGCGCACCCGTCTCGAAGGCGATATGGTGTGGAACGCAAGGCGACGGGTAGTTGCCACCACCATTTCGTCTTAGCAAAGCGTTGGGAACACTTGCGTTTTCGTGCAAGCGTTGCATCGTCAGCGCAGGGTTATAAGTGCTACGGTCCTTCATATTACTTATGTATGACTTTTCTAGAAAAACAACTTACGTACAGAATATTGGCGTGATGTTATGGTGGCTCAGATATGCGCAATAATTGCTTTTTGTTTGTGACAATTGCACAAGTGGGAACGCTAAACCTTGAGAGTTATTGGTCGACGCTACAGATGGTCTCAGCCGTTCGAAGCGAGGTCAAGCTCACCCTTTGTGTTTCTACTATATATAGCTTCAAAACAACCATTATCTTAAATTATTAATGTGATTTCTCTTGATGGCACGCTAAAATGACTTACGGCAGTACGGCAGCGCATGAGTACAGCCACCTTGCTTTATTCACATCTTGAGAGCGTTGTATAAACTACGGAAAAAAATCACCGCACAAGATAATTCACTCTAGGTACTTGAAACAGCCTTAGATTATGCCACATAGATTACTAACTCATTAGTCTGATGTTCATAGAAGGACTCCTTCACAATTCTTATATTTCGAACTTTTGGGAGGGCAGTGATAAGGCGCACACGGACAGTGACGCATGGCAGACACGACTCATGTGTTGGTGTCTACTGTCCTCGTGTTCCTTAGCGCTGCCACCCAAAACGATTGATCATGAACCTGCTCTCCCAAAACAAGGTTCCCCTGGAGTGACATTTTTCATACAAATGCGATGGCAACTATATGGGCACTCTCGACAGGATTTCGGCGCCGGATTCGGTGACGCCATCATTCACCGTATATGTATACGCATCTATATATTTGAAAACACAAGAAGACACATTCCACAAAAATGGACTCTGGCGCGCGAAGTCAGACGTGGGACCTTTGATTTTTGAGTTCGAAACATCAGCTTCTGAGCCAAAAAGAAGCACCTCCGTGAATGCTGAAACGCCAAGCTATTTCTATCTTCCACTTACCGGTGGTCACAAGCATCGCGGGGGAAACTATCGTGTAATCACCATTACCATCGAGATGGCGCAATCGTCGCGCGTTGCAACATTTTCACGACGCGGTGGCGCACGCTCTAAACACCCACGCCTACTTTGCCCCGCGAAGAGGGGCAAGGTGGACGCTCATGCTTGCGGTTGCACATCTCGCGGTGGGAATACCCTTATGCTTTTGGCTTTCACTGGAATGACTCTCTGGTAGTTATCGGGTGCACAAAGGATACTGCAATTGTTGCAGAGTCTCCATTCGCGTAAACGGTGCGCTTTTCAGCCACACCGAAGTAACAACTGAGGCGTTTATCCACGTTCAGCTGTAGCTGTGAGTACGTTTTTACTGCGTTATTTTTGCGTAACAACCACGGGGACGTTTCGATTTCCTTGCCAATCTGCGCGTGTCTGCAGTAGCAAACGTACGGTAGGAAAGGCAAAATCGAAAGAAGCAATGATCATTTTTACGTCACCAGAGGCACGTACTTCGGCTATGACGGTGTCATTTCGAATAAATGTCTTGGGTCAGTCGTGAGGAACGAAATTTGGACCTCATATTCGTTTATTGCTGCTATAAAATGTTTTAGAGGGTAAGTGGAGGTAAACATGTTGAGGGGTGCCTGACAATGCGAACTGGGTGATTCCACGAGAGATCGACACGGGTCCAAAAGTAGATATTTTAGATTTCATTCAGTATTTTTTATTTCGTGCACATCTCACCAGGTAGGACAAAGATTACGCCTCCCGTACTTTTATCGACAAAAACATTGAGAAATTCTTTTTAACGTACTATAGTTCAGTTTCGCATTCACACTGTGGATACTTGTGCGCGAATGCAAAACTGAAGTATAGTACGTTAAAATGAATCTTTGTCACTATTTTGAATCATATGATCTAAAGCATTGCCTCCGAGATGCGGCGCACAGCAGTTCATTTGTAAAGCAGACGACGCATGACAACTTGCCCTAAAGCGTGTTCTTCAGTCTAATGCGGCAGTCTTCGTGCCCCTAATGATAAAAATTTGTAATAAATCGTTTATGAACTCATTCAACATTCAATTCTCTTACCCAACCTGTTGCAAACACATGGCCATCACAGCAGCTCCACTCTGTGTCAGTAATAGAGAGGCACCACATATTAGAAGTCTCAATGCTCTACGTATAAGAGTGAATTCAGATACTGTAGAATACCGTGTTCGAAATAGTTACTCCTATCTGCTAAAACAGCCTTTCCTCACCTAATGCGGTCACGTTTACTCTCGTTTGAAGCTTATTGCCACTTTTCCGTTTCGATTTTTAGATTTCTCAACTTATCAGCGCATTCACGAAAAGCCCTGATTTGTACCACGAATATTGTCGGTAAAAACAAAATAATGCAACATGTTTTTCTATATTACTTTATTATGGCCTTCGGTTGTCTATTTAGGAGATTTTAAGAAAAAATCAAAATGGGTTTTTTTATTATTCAAATTTCAGTGGAGTACCTTTTTGCCAATATGAGAAATTTGAGGCAATATATAAAATTGACATTTGCCCTACGACAGCAATAATATATGCACCTAATGAACACACTATTGCCTTAAATCGTGTCAAGTTTGACAACGCTGCTTGCATTACTTTCGGAGAAAAAAAAGGGGGAATACGTAACCTATTTAAAACTGTTGCAAAATTTGACATTTTTAAAAGCTATTTTCTTAAGGTCTACAAACTTGAAACCATATGAATTCACATTTAATTAGACATGCATTTCAGGTAAAAAAAGTATCTTCCTTTAAACAAAAATATTTGTCTTTTATAGCATCTGCAATTTTCGAAACTGACAGGTGACGAAATTGGTGCCTCCGTGTTGGTGAAGTTTGATATTTTTTTCTCGTAAGTTATACCATTAATCATAAAACGAAGTCGACTTTCGGGCTACCTGGTGAGAGGTGCACGAAATATAAAATACTCAATGAAATCTAAAATGTCAGTTTCGGATCCGTGTCGATCGCTCGTGGAATCACCCAGTAGCTTTCATTTTCTGCAGCTCTTTAGATGCGAACCATCGTATGGTCGTACTCAGTCCTGTGCGCGGCGTGATCACCCTTACTGCGATTCACACCCCCCCCCCTTATTTCCCCCCGAACTCTTATAATACGCTCCCCGCCCTCTCTCGTCTCGCAACGCAGACGCTGACAGCGTCTGCTAACCTACGCCTGCTCCCCCCTATCTCTCCCCTCTAGGCATCCCTTCCTGCTGTGCTTACTGTCTTATTGTGCACGCGCGTCCACTCCCCATTCTTGCCTCTCCTTAGAGCGCCCTCTCCCGCCTCGAAATGCCGGCTGCGTCGCTAGCGAGTTCCCTGAAGGAAAAAAAAAACAAGCTGACTGCTCGCGCTGCTCACTCGTTCACTGGCCACCCCGCGTATACATAGGCACTGGATCGGGACCTCCAAGGTATTGACGGCAGGATATTTTACCAGTGCGTTGTTGAACAATAAAAACTCGTAGCGTGCGCAATAACTAAAAGTGGACGGCGGGTCTCTGTGTCCAATCGGGGTGTTCTATCTCTCACTGCCCAGTAGTAGCGATTGGAATGCTATAGAGTAGGAAACACCGGTCTATCGATGCCTGCATTCCGCCTTTCCAGGTTTCTCTTCTGCGGAATGCCACGATGAGCGCCAGTGTCAACGTCGCCGCCAGTGTAGGCGGTGCACCTACTGCTTCGCATCTACACACGGTTCTCCTTAGCGGGACATCGTGTAATTTAATTCTGTATTAGGTTTTATCCGACTTCCTCGGATAATGAAAGTGCTAATACTTTTGAAAGATATTTCCTATCTTTTTTTGACGTACGAATGGAGGGTTGTGCTTGCAACGTCTTTCCAGCTTGCTTTTTATTACTACGATCCTAGCTCTTACGGCCTGAAAGCATCATATGATTATGAGTAGCGCCGTTGTAGAAAGATCCAGCAATTTTGTCCTTATGGTGTTCTTTAACGTGCTATGACATCGCCCAGTACACGAACCTTTAACTTTGCAGGTCCATAAAAATCCTAACGCTCCATCTAGCATTATTTTTCGGTGGCAAGACCGTCTAGTAAGCGGGAAGAAAAAACATATCTATGGCTCTGACGAGGCGAAGTGGCTTGAAAAATAATTTGTAGGGAAGCGCAGCGTAGCTTCAAGCACAACGAAATGAGGAAGTTAGGAAATATTTTGCCATTGAGTGACTCCAGTAGGTCAACTATCAGCATTACGCTGTTCACGACAGAAGAATTCAGGCGTCGACCCTAATAATTGTTCAATATTTCATACACATGAACGCTGGCAACAGAATGAAATGCACGACATATGGTTTGGTGTGAGGCGTTGTTACTTAAGCTACATATATATTTGCATCTAATTATCTAACGTCAGAGACGCAAAATATTTTAATCACATTAAAACCAATATGGTTTCTTTGGTTATTCGAGGGCATTCGGAAACGACAGGCAGAATTGTTCATCTGGCGCTTTGAAAAAGAAATGAAATAATGCACTCGTGTACTATACTATATTGTAAGGCACCCGAGCGTGCTTGGATTGAAGCAACGGACGCGGCCTTCGTGCTGAAAGTACCGGTCTCAGCTGAAGCGATCGGCTTCCTAGTGCGTCAAACCCTTGCCAAGACTGGACGTGGCCGGAAAAAGGCTTTTGTTCATATCGCGGCTGCGAGTGATCCTGTGCGGTAGTGCTTCAGTTCAGACAACCGCAATCATTGCATATTTTGCAAGCATTGTTTCCGTGTCAGAAAAATTCCCTACTCAGAATAGGCACGTGGACAGCTCTCCATAACACCACGTAGCTCACTAAATGTGAGTCACAGTTCCAATTGATGCACCCCTAACGCACTTCCGAAACTTGTTTTTAATATTTCAAGCAGACCCCGACGCAGTGTAGGGAAGCGAGTAGGGACCACCATTACATCACCAAATGCGTGTAACTCCGCTATTACGGTATCATTTGCAAAAGTAGCCGTAGTACATACACGTTCTATACATGTGAAGTTCGGCAGCAGCAAAACTATTTCGTCGTCTTGGCGGCTACAGCGCCTTTCAAGAAATATTTAGTGTGTTGGCCAGGCAATTAACATTGCGGCCGCCTCGTAATTCGAGCAATGTGATATTTCTTCGCGTTTCGGTACAGGTACAGGGGCGTGATTGTTCTGTATTAAACTTGTTTTACATTTATTTTGTTTTATTCATTGAAATTGAAAATACAATATCAAGCTCCGGCGTGGTCCGCTGTCCAAACAATTTTGTGCAAATATTTACTGAACTTCTCTATGTCACGTCCGTTTCAGCATATGTGAATGATACATCCGAATTGCCATAACGATCTCAAGTGGACTTTGGACATTTCATTCGCATGCGTGGTGTTTGTTCTGTTGTTTTTAAATATTTATTGAAGCAAGTGGACCTCGTTTATGCGTGAGCCAGTCTGCCGGCAGGGCACTGGGCAATGTCGGCGGAGATGTAAAAAAATTTTTAAGGCTTTTCGTAATGAGGTTTGTCTTGCTCTATTCAATACTGTGGTATAAGATATATATATATACTAACAGGATGCATGTGTCAGTGGAAGTGAGGATGCAGATGCATTACATCTGTCTCTGCACCCATTCCTCGTAGTTGCCGTCATTTTGTCACTGTCTACCTGGACGGATGGTGTAGGACCGCGGTAAGAATTCGTAGCGCGGCAATTTTTGTTTGCTTTTATTTGCTTTGCGGCGTAAGCTTAAGAAGGCATGTCAGCCGCGGGCTGCCAGCGTTGCTTGAGTGACAAGCGGTTGAAGCGCGACCGACCGGTTTTGCCACGAGCGCAGACACGCGGCGCCAGCATATTGCCCTGCTTTGTCGATGGTCGAGCGTTTCCAGTTACTACTAACTCAAAGAAAAGGGAACCAACCCGGGCAACGAAAGGGTTGAGATTGTAAACGTCGTTACGACGGCCCCCTAATTGCCTCTCGGAACTGGCAGTCGGCGCATCAACGGGCCTCTTCCGAGACCCCGCGCACCGCGGTGACTCCTCGCATCGGTTCGGCGTATGGCCCGGCCACGTACTGTTTGCGCGCCTGCAAAATCGGCAGCGCGCGTTGCGAAAACTCTGAAGTCACCGACGACCTTTTTCTGCCGGGCCGGCTTTGGTCCAGTGACTCTCAGAAGCGGGCTCGCGACACGGGAAATGGTGACGGTCGCCCGTTCGACGCCTGGCTTTCCTATTGTTGAATCGGGCATGTCTTCGACTACATCCCCGTTTATCTGGGCAAAGGAACTCGTAAGCAGAAATATGCGCGGTCAGCTAGCGGTTCCTCGTACGGCGCACAGAGGCAAAAGGATTATAGCCCCGTTGTCAAGAAATTGACCTGGTAGAGAGAAATCGCCCTATGGCCGCACTACCGAGTACAACTAGCTCTGTCTAAATAATTGTGCGCCGCGAAGCTGGCCCTGGCCTCTATGCTTTTTCTAGTTTTGTTTTATTTACGTTTTGGTTGTTGTGTGGTTTAGGGAGAGTGCATAAGTCCCACGTGCACGAAGGCGGGATCCTCGTGGCGTTTTTTTTTAATGTACCCAATGTACTGTCCAATCAGAGGACAAGCAAGTGATTATGTGCCGAGATGGTGGTAAGGGCGGAGCGCCAGGAAGAGATAAGAAGAGGCCCCGTGGCTCCGCCGGGCGTTCTGAACCGAGCTTGCGGTGTTAGGCACCATCGGCTCCGCCGAACCCCGTAGGGTTGCCCTACAGAAGTCGGTTCATTTCCAAGTTGTTTTTATTTTTTTTTTTTTGTAACATTGATGTCCATTGTTTTGTAAAATCTGTAAATACAAGTTTTTCTCAGCCATCTAAAACTCCTTCAGCGTTGCTTCTGCTTCATCGTCAAGCGACCAGCAGGCCAATAGCCGCTATTGGGATAGCGGCGTACGGTTCTTCTCCCACTTTGCTATACCACCGCGGGTGGTGCGCCTCGGGCACCGAGTGGGGAGAAGTGGTATTTTCTACACGGAGAAGAGAACCTGATTTTACTGGCGCAGTCGAGCAGGATTGGCTTGCTGTGGATGGAGTGGAAAAAGGAAGAAGCTGGCTGAGAGGAAAGACGAAGTACAGATGAAGACGCCAAGTGGCACCAGACCAACGGACAGACACTGCAGCAAGTAGCTGCGGCAGCTGGAAGCTGCAGATAGCCTGGTGTACCCGGAAGACATCGAGGGAGTGACTGGGTCAAAGCGGTCCTTGAACGAGTTCTCAACACCCAAAAGGCGCGTCCACGACGTGGTGGAGCATCGACCAGAAGCCTGCAGCAACAAGCCAGAGCGACGCCACGACAACGGGACCGAGTTAACGTGAGTTCCCTTTCTCATTGCTGTATTGTTGTTGCGGGGCAAACAGGCTAGCACCACTTTCAGCAGGATGGAGGGTGGCGATGGGGCGAGTGAGGATGGGAGTGGTGACGTCCCTTGGATGGCCCGAGACCAAGCAGATCATGATTTTAAGATGGCTCGCGAACGAAGCCGGCAAATGGAGTTGGAGTTAGAGCTCGCTAAATTACGTCCGGCAAGACCATCGGGTAGCGTGAGTGATGCTGGCAGAACATTTGAGCGCTGCTCCAACACTGAGTGGCGCAAATACGCCAAATTGTTAGGGGGTGCCTTCCCGAAATTTCCCGCAGACGCGGAGGTCCCAATTTGGTTCGAGTCAGTGGAGCACACTCTCGAGGCATATGAGGTACCTCGAAGTTATTGGAGACAAATAGTCTTTCCACTCGTGGCTGAGCGCATAGAGTATTTGTCAACTCGGCTCACACCCGCCCAACATCGGGACTATGAGACCGTGAAGGAAGTAGTGCTTGATGAACTGAAGCTGTCTCCCTTAGAATACCAAAAGAAATTCACAGGGGCACGTAAACGAAAAACAGAGACGTGGAAAAGTTTTACAACAAGATTGGGCAGCTACTTAAATTTTTATGTGGCGTCAAGAGACGTGTCCACCTTCACGGAGCTTTTGGAACTACTGGTAGTGGACCAATTGAAGACCGTGTTGTCTGAAGAGGCATTAAAATACTTGAGGTTACGTGAGGGGGCAGCGTGGTACAAAAGCACAGAAATTGCAAGGCTCTTGCACACCTTTGAAGACGCGAACGGCAGTGCGGAAGCGCAGAAAGGACAGCCGCGTAACGCCAGCAGCAAAGGGGTAGAAAAGACGACCGACCAACAGAGTAGCAGCCCATCGGGCCCGAGTCAGGGTTCGAACACGAGACCGAAGGGTTCCTATAATTCAGCTAGGCAACCAAGGAAAACGGGATGTTTTGAGTGTGGATCGAACACACATATTAGACTCAACTGCCCGCACTATCTTGAAAGGGTGGCGCCGAATCCTAGCGCTTCGGAGGGAAATGATAAACTCACTGCTCGAGTCTGCCTAGATAAGGTAACGCCGGCCGACCGCTTGTGGAAGGTAACTCTGAATTGCAAAGATAAAACTTTGAATGCAATAGTAGACACGGGCGCCGAGATTACGGTAGTGCAGGAAAGCGTGGTCCCTGAAGAATTTATCCAGGCCCATGGCCGCGTAAGCCTCCGGGCAGCATTTGGTGAACGAGTCGAGGCCAAACTAGTAGAGCTCCCACTAACGCTGAAACAGGGGCAACCGGTGTTCGCCGAAGTTTCACAGGACACACCGGTCTTGTGTGCGGTCACAGATAAACTAAACGTGAGTGAATGCCTGCTGTCGGTGAGCGATTGGACCGCGTTGCAGCAGAGCCAGTGTGATTACGACAAACAGGACATGACACTATCCCTCCAAAACTTCTCCGACGAGCGAGAGGCGGCCGCAAAACTAGATGGGAGAGTAGTAGAGCAGAGTAGACCGACTCCGGATTATCCGCGGTCAGCGGAGGGAAGCGTACTACAGCCCAGCGAGGTCGAACGCACACGGGAGGAAGAAGTGGTTACAGCCGTGGCGGTAGAGGAGGGAGAATCAGGGCCGGAAGGAGAGCGTAACGCTAGAGAGAAAACACCACACACCGCCGAGAACGAGGCAAGTTGCGTGTCGCAAAGTGGCGCTAGTGGCGAGAGGGGCGATTTCGAGGCGTTGCGTGAGGAACAACAGAGTGACGAAACGTTGGGCCGGGCATGGAGAGACGCCGCGGAAGGGCGAGGTGGAATGCTTGTGATTGATGGGTTGCTGTATCACCGAGAACAGGTATTGGGTCAACCGATCAAGCAGTTAGTTTTGCCGATCACCCGGCGGGCTGATGTGCTCAGCCTGGCGCATGAGTCGTATTGGGGCGGACACCTGGGGTTTCGTAAGACGAAAGCGAGAATTAAACTTAGTTTTTTTTGGCCAGGTATAGAAAAGGACGTCCGAGACTACTGCAATTGTTGTCACTCGTGCCAGATCAGGGCTGACAGGAGGCAGACAGACAGAGTTCCCATAGCGCCCCTCGTAAGGCCCCGATACCCCTTTCAGAAAGTCAATATCGACGTCATAGGACCAATTGAGCCACCGACAACTCGCGGCCACCGCTACGCGTTGTGCATGATAGATCTCTGCACCCGCTGGCCCGAGGTCATATGTCTCAAGTCATTGACAGCTAAAGCTACCTGCGACGCAATGTTGGAAATTTTCAGCCGCAGCGGGATACCAGAGGTAGTATGTTCAGATTGCGGGACCAATTTCACCGCCGCGCTGACCCGTGAATTCCTGACGCGCCTCGGCTGTTCCCCTCGGTTTTCGACACCGGACCACCCGGAAAGCAACGGAGCGGTCGAACGGTGGAACAGAGTATTCAAAAACATGCTATTTCATGTGATATCTGAACAGGGGTGACAATGGGACAAGTTCGTGCCACTTGTACTGTGGGCATATAGAGAAGTTCCTCACGACACTACGGGCGTGTCCCCGTTCCAGATGATGTACGGCAGAAAACCCGTCGGTCCGCTCGCGATCCTACAGAGGGCTTGGACGGGAGAACAGGAAATGCCCGCGACAGTGGCAGACAAGCCGGCGGAGTATATGCGAAAACTGAAGCAACAGTTGGAGATAGCCGCGGAAGCTGCTAACGTGACCGCAACTAAACAACAGAGGGCGTACGCGACGCAATACAACCTTCGTGCGAAAGAAAAGGAGTTTCAACTTGGGGAGCAGGTGCTTGTTTTTGATAGCAACCGTTCCGGTAAGATGCAACCGAAATGGGTAGGTCCGTGCAGGATCACAGGAAAGTACCGCCAACACTCCTATTACTTAGAGACGCCGGCGGGTAAGCGTATGCTAGTGCATGCCAACCACCTGCGCCCGTACACGTGCCGGGTCGCTGGCATTGGTGTCATATTCCATGACGACCACGAGTTCGGGGAGGTGGAATACGTGCCGCGTCCTGTCTCCTCGCACGACAGAGCATCTATCCTATCGGCGGGTAGCTTGGCTCATTTGCAGCCCCATGAGAGAGTGTTAGTACGGGAGGTGTTTGAACGCCATGCGGCCTTATTTAGCAGAGAAGTGGGGATCGCGCAAGTCGGCGAACATAAGATAAGGCTTATGCAAGGGGCTACGCCGAAACGTAGCCGCCCTTACCGCATGCCAGTGGCCTTGAAGGACGAGGTTTCAAAACAGATAGCGGAACTGCTCGAGCTTGGTTTAATATACCGGTGCGAAAGTCCATTTGCTCACCGCCTTGTGTGCGTCCCAAAGAAAGATGGCACGGTGCGCCTGTGTGTCGATTACCGAAGCTTAAATGCCATAACCGAACCAGACGCATTCCCGATGGGATTCCCGCAAGAACTGATTATGAATGTAGGTCAGGCTAGTCATATAACTCTCATTGATCTCCGACGAGGCTACTGGCAAGTTCCCTTAGCGGAGGGGTCACAGCGCTTGACTGCGTTCGTGTCGCACCTAGGCCAGTTTGCTTGGAGGGTAATGCCGTTTGGGCTCAGGAATTCGGCAGGCAGCTTTCAGCGAAGTATGAACCACCTGTTAGCACCCCATGAGGCGTATGCTTGTGCCTACTTGGATGACATTGCGGTTTTCAGCAGGTCCCTACAGGAGCACGTCCGGCACCTCCATGCTGTGTTCTCCGCCCTAACGTCCGTAGGTCTAGTAGCTAACATGGAAAAATGTCAGGTGGCGTGCGCGTCTATCCGCTACCTCGGACATATTGTGGGATCGGGAAAGCACGGTCCGGACCCCAGCAAGCTCGCGGCTATTGAGGGGCTGCAACTACCCCAGAATAAAAAAGAGTTAAGGAGTGTTCTAGGTCTGTGCGGGTATTACCGGGGTTACATACCCAATTTTGCAGGCATTGCCAAGCCCCTTACCCAATTGACGGCTAAACGTGTTCCTAACCACATCCCTTGGACGCCCGAGGCCGACGAGGCATTTGCAAAACTCAAGGGTGCCCTGTGCAGCGCTGTTGAATTAACCACTCCAGACATTCACAAGCCGTTTTGGCTTTTTACGGACGCTTCCGCTATCGCTGTGGGAGCTTGTTTGGCCCAAATGGCCGATGACGGTACCGAGTGCCCTATTGCTTTTGCCAGTCATCGCTTCACGCCTGCTCAGATGAAATGGTCTACGATAGAGCGCGAGGCGTTTGGTGTCATTTGGGGACTCAAAAATTTCGACACTTGGGTATTCGGCGCCAAAATCTTTGTCGTCTCCGACCACAATCCACTCGCGTACCTCACTCAAGCTTCGCCACAAGGGGCCAAATTGATACGTTGGGCATTGGCTTTGCAGCGCTACGACGTGGTAGCGCAACACAGAAAGGGTACAGCACATGCTAATGCAGACGCGCTTTCCCGGCTGACAAACCAATGCTGGGAGGAGGTGCAGTAGCCTGAAAGCCCCGCAGCCGCGATCAGTTAAGGAGGGGGAACGAGTGTTATGTGCCACGGGACTAAGTGATGGATTTATGGTGCAAACATGGCAATAACACTTCAGAATGATGATGGAACTTTTGAACATCATACAACAGTGTGTGACAACTACCAAGTGTAGTGGTGTGAACTGCGTGTGGTGTCTGTTTGCTTTTACGTGCCAATATTTTTGTTGCGTTTTTTTATTATGTTGTGTGAGGCAACAGCGCCCAAATGTGCTGGGGCATGTGCTGCAGTGTGTGTCATGTTAATGAAAACTCTTGCAGAGTGTGCAAAAAATTACTCACGGCAGGGAATGTGAGATGTTGCATGCATCATAAGCGTTTGGTGGAAAGGCGCGTGGAGCGAGCAGCTCTGGCATGTTTGGTCGGGGCTACTAGATACCGCGTTTCAGCCGCATGATGTTTGGAATAGGCTCGCTATATTAAGAGAGCAGGGCAGCTCACCAAGTAGCTTTGTCATGTCAGCTGGCGCTGGAGATTGGTTTGTCTCATTGTGTGTGTGTTTTTTTTTTTGAGCACCGAGACCAAGTGGGGCTCTTTGCACGCTTTCTTTGCAGGAGAGAATTTGCGCATGCTGCTGCCGGCCAGGTGCAGCGTGACCACTGCGTAGTGGGTGGGACACCCCGGCCGTTGGCAGTAGCTGTTAACCCACCGTACACCCACTGGTTGAGCGCGGTCCGTTTTTTTTGTGTGTGGGTTTACTTCGGCAACACTGTACGCAAGTTGTTGCGAAGTCTTGGATGGGGGGTGTAGGACCGCGGTAAGAATTCGTAGCGCGGTAATTTTTGTTTGCTTTTATTTGCTTTGCGGCGTAAGCTTAAGAAGGCATGTCAGCCGCGGGCTGCCAGGGTTGCTTGAGTGACAAGCGGTTGAAGCGCGACCAACCGGTTTTGCCACGAGCGCAGACACGCGGCGCCAGCATATTGACCTGCTTTGTCGACGGTCGAGCGTTTCCAGTTGCTACTAACTCAAAGAAAAGGGAACCAACCCGGGCAACGAAAGGGTTGAGATTGTAAACGTCGTTACGACGGCCCCCTAATTGCCTCTCGGAACTGGCAGTCGGCGCATCAACTGGCCTCTTCCGAGACCCCGCGCACCGCGGTGACTCCTCGCATCGGTTCGGCGTATGGCCCGGCCACGTACTGTTTGCGCGCCTGCAAAATCGGCAGCGCGCGTTGCGAAAACTCTGAAGTCACCGACGACCTTTTTCTGCCGGGCCGGCTTTGGTCCAGTGACTCTCAGAAGC
This sequence comes from Rhipicephalus annulatus, assembly GCA_013436015.1. Classification (NCBI taxonomy): domain Eukaryota; kingdom Metazoa; phylum Arthropoda; class Arachnida; order Ixodida; family Ixodidae; genus Rhipicephalus; species Rhipicephalus annulatus. Next base: position 28,388 of record WOVY01003226.1, on the reverse strand, counting down.
GGGCTCGCGACACGGGAAATGGTGACGGTCGCCCGTTCGACGCCTGGGTTTCCTATTGTTGAATCGGGCATGTCTTCGACTACATCCCCGTTTATCTGGGCAAAGGAACTCGTAAGCAGAAATATGCGCGGTCAGCGAGCGGTTCCTCGTACGGCGCACAGAGGCAAAAGGATTATAGCCCCGTTGTCAAGAAATTGACGTGGTAGAGAGAAATCGCCCTATGGCCGCACTACCGAGTACAGCTAGCTCTGTCTAAATAATTGTGCGCCGCGAAGCTGGCCCTGGCCTCTATGCTTTTTCTAGTTTTGTTTTATTTACGTTTTGGTTGTTGTGTGGTTTAGGGAGAGTGCATAAGTCCCACGTGCACGGGATTCTCGTGGCGTTTTTTTTTAATGTACCCAATGTACTGTCCAATCAGAGGACAAGCAAGTGATTATGTGCCGAGATGGTGGTAAGGGCGGAGCGCCAGGAAGAGATAAGAAGAGGCCCCGTGGCTCCGCCGGGCGTTCTGAACCGAGCTTGCGGTGTTAGGCACCATCGGCTCCGCCGAACCCCGTAGGGTCGCCCTACAGAAGTCGGTTCATTTCCAAGTTGTTTTTATTTTCTTTTTTTTGTAACATTGATGTCCATTGTTTTGTAAAATCTGTAAATACAAGTTTTTCTCAGCCATCTAAAACTCCTTCAGCGTTGCTTCTGCTTCATCGTCAAGCGACCAGCAGGCCAATAGCCGCTATTGGGATAGCGGCGTACGGTTCTTCTCCCACTTTGCTATACCACCGCGGGTGGTGCGCCTCGGGCACCGAGTGGGGAGAAGTGGTAACTTCTACACAGAGAAGAGAACCTGATTTTACTGATAGGCAGCAGTTAGCAGTGTTTTTTTATGATTCTTCGGTGTTTTGCGGAGCAGGAGAAGCAGGCAACCGCTGAAATAGGCAACCATTGTTCAGCAGACGTGTTTCCCGAGTGTGGCTTCACCAGCTGTGTCGCCTTAGTCAGCTGCTCGTCGTACGTCAGCGCCGAAGTTCTCAGCAGCTGGTGTAAAGACTCTGTCTCGAAGATCATCTGGAGATCGCGAAACTGTTTTCCCTCGCATACTAGGGAGTAAGTGAGGTGTTCACGCTTTATCAACAAAGCAATATAAATATTTTATTTTTAATGTGTAGCCATCAATTGACAGAAATCGAATTGCCAAACCTGTATTCTGTCTTTAACCGGACTAGGTCGTCATTCAAGGTGAATATATTAGGCCGGAATATTGAAAATGGATAGGTTACTGCACCAGAAAGTAACGTTTCTTTAATTCGGGCATGTCACTTGCTCTATAAAATTTACCCTACCGCATGAGCATAAGCCATGTTGTAACGATATCAAACTGCATTGAAAGTATACCCTTGTCATTTCTGATATAGTAAAAAATATATCAACGACGATCTCGATACCGCCTGATGATAATTCTGAGTGCAGCTGTTGGGATGTTTTGGTGTGCGCTTAGCTTAAACAAAATATTTGAAACAGACATGTATCTATGAAGAGTTCTATACGTCTAATAATATTCCACTACTATTTCGCTAGGGAGTTCACGCCTGCCTGTATTTTATTCTTATAAAGAAAGCTTCGTGGTCGCAGGTATCTTCATCTTAAGCACCATTGTCATGTTGTTAAAAACGAGCTGTTTGCAAGTGTTTCGCCAGGTCATCAAACCAGTGTACTGATTCACAAAGGAGAGGAACGGGGTCGTTGCGTGCCTAAGTGGCAGGAACGTCTTGTTTGGCTTTGTGTTTATACTATAGTGACCCAGAACTAAAATTGGTGTGTGTTACTGCTTGGTTGTTCTGAGGTGCAGCACGTGCACAATGCTTTTGGTAAGCGCTGTGGGCCAAAAGCACGCAGCCAATACCAGCAAGCCATTGTCCAACTTTGCGGCACACGGCTCAAGGAAGTAGATAGCTGTTCCCCCACTTTGTTGTGGTCCCTGCGAGCACCACGAGAGTACTGGTAGTCTGTGTTCTTCAGGGGTTATTTGGAATCCATGCATGTTTCAGTGAAGCAAAGTACAGGTCAATGCTAAAGAATGGGATTATGATGTATGTCTTTGGCATGAGCGGCAAGAGAGCGAACATGAATTGATGAGAAATGCGCTGCTAAATCATGGCACAGCTCTTTGTAGTTTTGAGTTTTTAGACTGCAACGGACTAAACTCAGGATATCAGGTAAGATATAAATAACAAACATGCACTAAGGCAGCTTTCCGACTATTGCCTATGTTTTTTGCCTTCGCACAGGACAATGACGAGAGAAACTGTAGATAAAGTAGTATTCAAATAATTCAATTATTGATGTCTTCAGCTGCCTGCAGTACCAGCCACTTGAATGTAATAATACCAAGAATTGCGCCAATAAGTTATCATCCAGGTAAAAGGGGTGCATTCATATGTGTAAATATTGAATTTAAAGTTTACTTTCCGCCCTGAAAAAAAAAAACAATCGCACTGGCTTAGCTCCGCTATGCCACGATATACGTAGCGTTAGCAAAGGTTCAGCAGATTATTCTTAGCTTTCCAGAGTGTCTAGGATTAGCTTGATTATCATGCTTACTGCTGCTGCAATGACACACGTATATTTATTTTGCCGGGCAACTACTTCGGGATCCGATGAGTTAAGCTTCTCCGCTCTACTGCACCATTGAGCAGCATTTGGACTCTCCTTCTCCATGCCTATACCACAGTGGCAAACGCCAGTCGGAGGCGCTATGAAGCGGCTCCAGCGCAGTGTCAGATGGTGACTGCACAGGGAAGGCGCGCGCGTCGGCGTCCATATGTCTACCAAGGCTATGACGGCACTCCTCTGGAAAGCGCACACCGGCGGCGGTGAGTCACGCGCGGCCGTGGCCGAGTGCGAGGGAGGTGCCGGCTCCGGCGCGTGACACCACTGATCGTCTGTGTAGCGCATCAAATTGCGCGCACACCGGTGGCGGGCCACACGCAGCGGCGGCAGAGTATCATCGCGCATGCGCAGACCAGTGCCACGCGAAATTGACTCCGCGAGGCCAGTGTAGCTAACGCCACAAAAAACATTACAGGAGCTGGAGTGGAGACTAAAGGCTATACAGCCTGACAAAGGGCCTCTGCTCCTAAATAAAGTTTGGCACGCAGGCCACAGAGCACGTGCATATCTAAGAAGTATTTTGAATACATTATTGCACAAAAATACAACAAACAATAGCATAGTTTTACTACGCACTGTGAAATAAACACAAAAGAATGTAATCACAATGCAACATTTAAGCATACCTGGAAATACCACATCTCAACATGAAAGAAGAGCACAACATAAAAATACAAAATGAGTTACTCGTAGCATATTGCAAAATATTAGAAATCAAAGATATAGAAATACAAGATTTTAACACAAGATATTAGATATCAAACTTTAGATAGCGTACTCAATATCATGATGCATTAGTATGGTTTTGATACTGATGTTATAAGGTGTGGAATTGTGATCTAGAAGACCTTCTAGACAACTTAATATTGTAGGTATTTGGTATTGAAGGTGTTGTTTGATATAATTTTTCTATGTGTTGGGGTTTTGTGGCGTTGCTAACACATGAGGTAATAATTACTTGCAGGTGTGTTCTGAAGAGATTGTGGTTTATTTTGTTTGACCTTTTGCAAAAGTCTGAAGTAATACAGCTGTGTTACCTCGAACATTTCATAGTTTTCAAAGAGTGGTTAAGTTTTCAAGTCTCTGATATTGCCGTGGTATTGCTCAAATGCTGGTAAGACTTTTTTTCAGAGAACCAGTAATATTTTATAGTTTGTTTGTTTGGTGATTCTCCATACTCTGATGGAGTATGTCATTTTAGAATAGAAAAGTGCATAATAAACTTCTACTTGTAACCATTTTTGGAAAACTGCGCTGAGCTTATATAAGCATCCCATGGTTGTGCTATGTTCTATTGTTATTTTATCTACATGTGTATTTCATGTCTAGCCTTCGGTAAACCATACGCTTAGGAACTTCTGGCTGGTGACCTGCTCTATCTTACTGCCCTCAAATAAAACAGTCGGACTCTAGCTACGCGGCTTATTAGGCGGGGCACTATGTATTTCGTTTTAACGTTTATTTGCAATTTATTTAAACTAAGATAATCCGACAGCTGATATAGGTAGTCATTACCCTGGCGTTCAAGCGCTAGAATGAATGCACCACTGAAAAAAATTTTGGTGTCATCTGCATACATTATTAACTTGGGTGAACGTGGGATATCACAGAGGTCACTTACATAAATATGAATAACAGACGGTCAAGTATCAACCCTTGTGGTACCCATTTTATTATATTTGCATAAAATCTGCTGTTGTTTACGCAAACATATTGATAGCGATTTGATAAATAGTCTTTCAATAATTCAAGAATTACACCACGTAAGCCGTACTTGCGAAGTTTACGCGTTTGTACTTCGTGGCATAAAGAATCAAATGCCTTTCTAAAATCTATGAACAAGCCGAGCGAGTACAGTTTATGTTCAATATATTAATTAGTTCATTTTTAACACTTAGCAAAGCTGCTTCACTGGTTTGATACAAACTTATACAAACGGATGTTTGTATAAACTTATAGAACTTATACAAACAGATGTTTATGGCATTCTCAAGCACTTTAGATAGAAAAAGAAGGACGGATATTTGCCTGTAATTAGTAATTTACACTTTATCCCACCTTTAAAGACAGGGTACACTCTCGCTACATTTAGGTGGTCTGGAAAAATGCGAGTCTGGAACATTCTGTTTTATATATGCACAATGGCTGGAGCAACAATATCGGCAACATCTTTCAATGGAGTTGCCTTTATCTCGTCAAAACCAGCTGCTACAATATTCCTAATCTCAATTATGAATTGTATTGCTTCATCAGATGTCACCGCAGTTAGAGACACAGAGTTACTAAGATTGTATTCTTTTAATATAATATGAGCAACTGTATTGCTATCGTTTTTGTATTGGGCACTGGTCACGAAATTCTCATTCATCTTATTCACTGCTTCACTATCAGATAAGGTACCTGCATTATTTTGAAGACAAAATGGTGGTGCTTGTCTCTTTTGCATTAAATATTTCACCTCATGCCACACTTTCCTAAGGTCATTTTTTATTTTTGTAAACAGCTTTTTATGATATACATTTTTCTCTCGCTTTAACTCGGTAGTCAACCTGTTATGGTATTTTTTAAACTCTGACAACGCTTCCAAGTCCCTTGTCTGAACAAATGTGTGGTACAATTTATTTTTCGCCTTGTTCTTTTGAGTAGTTTTCCCACCATTCATGGCTTTCTTGCCCATTTGTGCTTCTGATTTTGCAAAGTCATAGGAAACGCTTGATTATAACATGTTTGAAATTTTTCAAAGAATACCTCTTACGCTCCATTAGCGTTTCCTTGTTCAAAGTCGCATGTCCAATTTATTGGCTGAATATGTGTACAGAAAACTTCTAAGTTTTTGCCACTGATGCTGCGAGATAAGGCTTTCACGGTGGTTGTGCGTTTGACCTGCGTGTTTGGCAGTAGACAAAAAAACAGATAAATGTACTGTTAAGTCGACTGTTAGCATTCCAGCGATACAGTCTAGTAAGTGAATGTTTGTTACACATATGTCAAGTAACATAGCGCTGTTTTCTGTTAATCTTGTGGTTTCTGTAATAAGATCAGTGCACGTGAAGGAATGACTGATTTCAGCAAACGTTTTAGGAGCATTGTCACCTGATAAAATATTTATGCTGACATCCCCCATTATTACAAAAGCCATGAGAAATCGACGTAGAAAAGAAAGCACATGCTTTACAGAGTCAAAGAAGTCTAATTTGTTACCCATTTGTGGTCGATACATAACAACCACTATTAACTTCTCAAAGTACCGACAAACACTCAGTGCTATTAATTATCACTGAAAACTTAGACATAATTTCATAACATACTGACCTTTTAATATAAATTGCTAGCCGACCCCCCGGCGACATGAACGCGCCAGACCATTGTACATGTAGTCATGAAAATGAGGTGGTTTTTTAGTTTCTGTTAGCCAGGTTCCCGTGTACATCAAAATATTAAAGCTAAGGGTGATCGAAGCATAAAGTCACTGAGTTGTTCCTCTTTATTTCTAATGTTACGCATGTTTAGGTGCAATATTTTAAAGTTTTTAGAAGTACCTGAAACAGTTTTTTTCAAAGTGGCGACATCGTAATAGCTACACGCTTTAGGAAAGTCCATTATCTACGGGGTGGTCTACACGTACATACACACAGAAAAAAAAGACACACACTACGCTGCAACGTTCATCTTCTCAGAATCACTATACATGAAACCTTCAACCCCAGGGAATCTTCATTTTTCTGGGAAATACTTTGCTTCCAGCTGTCCACACGAGTTTTCATCGTAGTTCCTTCTTTTTTTGCACCGTGACACCGAGTAACTGCTTGCCAAAGCGGATTAGGTGCTTATTCACATAAACTCTGGAGGTGGAGTGAAAGCTAAGTGTCTATGCACCGGTTTTAATTTCTGTGCTTTACTGAGAAACTCATTTCTCTTTGTTCTACGGATGAACCGGACAATTATGCTTGATTTGTCGTGACTAGCAGTAGGCACACGATGACAAACATCAATGTCAGCTTCCGTTACCTCCTCCTGTATGACTACACTATTCGTTTGACGGCAGCTACTGATACACAAATATATCGCTTTCTCTATTGACAACACTTTTCCAGACGTACATGAAAGCTGTGATATATTGCGGAGATTTCAATGCTCCGCTAGAGGGCTTCACATCGGCTGCCATCGTCATATAAAGAAGCCGAGGCTCACGGTTGGACACCTTTGGCAACGGCGACAGTGCAACGAAGCATCGCTCTTGTACTTACGCACGATTTTCTACTACGCAGGTTAGTAATAATAACCCGCTTTCCTTGCGTTTGCACTACCGTTGTACTGTCGTCGCTGCCATAATTTTCGCTTATCATTTTCTGCGTCTAATCGTGTTGCACATATCTGTACTGCCTTGCTCGATTTTGGGCAATGCCTACTACTGCCGAGCTGAGCAAAAAAATTCTTGATCTTGAGGCTAGATTGAACGAATGTCCTGATGATTTGGTTGATGCCATCTTTAACAAGTTCATCGTCAAAGCACAGCTATCAGGTGTGAACTTCGCTGACATCAATAAACAAATAGGTGAGCTGGTAGCTACTGCCGAGTACGTGAATGGTGTCGTAGAAAGTTTGCAGAGAGATAACGCCTCTCTGATTGCTGAGAACAAGGCGTTAAAAGCACAAAATGCGGCATTATCTCTAAAAGTCTCACAAATGGAGCAATATTCCAGGATTAATAACGTCGAGATCAAGGGAATCCCGGTGACAGGAGGTGAAAACTGCGTTGCGATTATGCAAGCTATAGGTGATAAGATTGATTGTAAACTGGCACCCACTGATCTCGACGTTGTTCACCGTGTCTCGACCGTGAAAGCTGGCGCAAAGAATTTGCTAGCCCGCTTCAACTCTCGTACGAAGAAATCTGAATTCCTAAGCAAGGCTCGGAAGGCCAAATTGCACCTGAATGATATTGAATTATCCGGAGTCACCAACAAACCAATCTACATTAACGATCACCTCACCCCCGAAAATAAGGCGCTATTTTCTCAGGCACTAGCTCTAAAGAAGTCCAACAACTGGAAGTTCTTGTGGACAGACAACTGTCAGATAAAGGCCAGACGGACTACAGAGAGTAAGGTGCTCCGCATCACTTGTGAAGCCGACCTATCCAAAATCTGTTAGAAATTCACTACAAATTCTGATTTACTCCTTTGTTTCACTTAGGTCGATTCACCTATGGCTGCTTATTTTTCTACAGACAATCTTAATAGGTTTCTTTCGCCTACGTTCCACTCAGCGATTCATATTAATGCAAGAAGCATCCGGAAGCATTTCGACGATATACAACTTCTTTTATCCGCTCTTGACAACCCTTTTTCACTTATCGGTATCTCTGAAACCTGGCTTAGCGATGACGACAAAAATCTATTTGATCTTCCTTCGTATAAGTCTGAATATTCGCATAGAGCAAACAACAATCATGGTGGCGTTGCAGTTTATATCAAGTCGAACGTACACTATAATCGACGATACGACATAGAGTTAGATGTCCTTGATTGCGAAAGTGTTTGGGTTCAACTTAACTACGATTTTCTTAAACTTGACAACAAGAGTTTCATCTTTGGGTGCATTTATCGATCCCCATCTTCATCAGTGAAAAATTTCTGTGACGCCCTCCAAAACGTAATGCACACATTGGCTCTCAATCACGCAAATGTAGTGATCATGGGTGACTTTAATATTAATTTGCTTGACCTTTCTTCTCCTAGTTCTTTGAATTACTCCAGTGTTTACCAGAGTTTTGGCTACGAATGTTTAATATCCATTCCCACACGCTGCATCAATAACGGATGTACCCTGATCGATCATGCACTCTCTAACTTATCTGTAGTACCGGATGCAGGGGTTCTTAAGGTCGACATCAGTGACCATTACCCGGTTTTCGTGCGCTTCAACTGCCATGCTACGCCAACTAGCATATCTTTCATTAGGCAACTTCTAGACAGGGAGTCGTTCATTCACGATGTTATGTCCACTGACTGGTCCTCACTAATACGCTTAGATGATCCACAAATGGCCTTCACAGAATTTTCATCCATATTATTGTCCTATATTCAGCGCCATACTCAGGTTTATAAATGTAAAAAAGTTTACGCCAGTCCTCAGAACCCTTGGATTACTGAAAAGTTATTGAAGCAGCTAAGAGCCAAAGAGAACCTTTATAGAAAAACAAAACGAAAACCTTTTAATATAAACCTGCTTGCACGTTACAAAAGACTTTGCAACACCCTTACATTACAACTGAAAAATGCTAAAAAACAATATTATGAACGAAAGGTTAATGAAGCTGGTTCAAACATAAAGAAAAAGTGGGAAATTGTCAACTCTTTTTTGAACAGGAAAGGCTGTCTCTCTAGCATCACCACCATTAATTATAAAAATGTTAAGTATGATAGCCCGTTAGAGATTGCTGAAGCTTTCAGTGACTACTTCTTTAACACTGACGTCATCCCTGATGCTGATTATCAGCTTCCCCTTTCTCGTCTGCCACAATCATTCTTCTTATTTCCTACCACATGTCAGGAAGTACATGATGTCATTCGAAACCTGAACACAACAAGTGCTGGCCCTGATGGTATTTCCCCAACAAACGTAAAAATAATTGCACATGCTGTTTCTGATATTTTATCATCCATAATTAACTTAGCTTTCAAAACTGGTATTTTCCCTGTAGAATTGAAAAGTGGTAAAGTTGTTCCTGTGCTTAAAAAAGGGGACCGTACACAAATATTTAATTATCGACCCATTTGCATCATACCTTTCTTTAGTAAAGTATTCGAAAAATTGCTCGAAAATCGCCTGACCAAATACCTCCATAAATTTCAGGTTCTTTCACTTTCGCAATTTGGTTTTCGTCAAGACTATTCTACTGAACTCGCTCTGTTATCTTTAACCGAAAAGCTAAAGAGAGCAATAGATAGGGGCTTATATGCAGGTTCTGTTTTCATTGATTTTACCAAAGCATTCGACACTATCAACCACTACATTCTTTTCTTGAAGCTTGAAGCCATTGGCGTAACTGGTCCTGCACTAATGTTAATAAAAAATTACCTACTCAATAGAAGTCAAGTTGTAAGTCTGTCAGGTTTTCAATCTACACCGAAGGTAACAAATATTGGAGTCCCTCAAGGTTCTATCCTCGGCCCACTTCTCTTCATAATCTATATCAATGACCTACCAACTTCGCTTACCACTTCAGAGTCCTTACTTTACGCAGATGACACAACAATTATTAACACTGATAAATGCCTCCGATCTCTGACACAGAAATTAAATAATGATCTTTCAAGCTTGACTGCTTGGTGTTTCCATAATAAGCTTCAAATCAATCCCACCAAAACTAAGTTCGTTGTTTTTCACTCTCACCAACGTGAACATAATCATATCCCGCCAATATTTATAAATCAATTTGCAATTGAAGCTGATGAGGAGGCCACTTTCTTGGGAATACAACTTGACCGCAACTTGAAATTTCTTTCGCACATTGCTCTCCTACGACGAAAAATGGCTTACGGCATACGTGTTCTGCTTAAAGCCCGTGATATATTTTCCCAACCTACATTACTTTCATTGTACTACGCTTTTATTCATTCTCATCTTAATTACTGTATCACATCCTGGGGCAATACTTACAGTAGTCATCTTGTTTTCCTCCAAACTATGCAAAATCAATCTATTAGAATACTTACCCATAGTCACCATCGCTGTAATGCTATAGCACTCCTACAAGCCAACAACATCCTTACGGTCTGTGATACATTCAAATACAAACTAGGAATATTACTGTACAAGCAAATCAACAATCTGCTTCCTGTGTCCATTATCCCTCCATCTAATCTAGTAAATACTAACCTGACTAGGTTTGCCCACAATCGGAATTTAATCTTACCAAGGGTTCAGAATAATTATGGGAAACAAACAATTTACTTCAATGGAATCCATTTCTGGAATACTATACCTCCTGCAATCAAAACATCGCAATCCATTGGCAAATTCAAAAAAGAACTGAAGACGTTCCTCTCATCACAATCATGATCCGGGTAGTCTTCGTCACTTTCGTTAATCTCCTTCCTATTCATATCATCTCAGAACATAGGTGTAAACATCGTTTCATCACCATTCATTGCTGATACAGATGTGACTTTGATCTTCTGTTCATTATGTATTTCAATGCTTTTTTTTTTTTTTTTTAACTGAATTGTCCTGAAAGATGTATAGAAGTGCCTAACTACCTTATTTTTTTATCTTGACCTCATTGGGAATTTTCGTAAAAATTTTAGAGGCACTGCATTACCTTTCCTTATTGTGTTGACTGATTTTGCAATTTTTTCTTCATATAGGAGAATTGATTTATTCTTATTTTGTATGTTGTCTCCTTATGGCTTCTGTCTTCTTTCTTTTTTTTTTTTTTTTTGGTATTTTTTTTGTCCTTCTTTCAGCTTGCATTGTATTTTTTGCTTCTTTTTGTACTGCTGTTTGCTATTTCAATATAATTTTCTCTGTATTCATTACTGTAGGAGGTCCCGATTCAGTCTTTTACTATGGGACCTCCTTCTGTATACTAACAATTTGTAATGCTCCTGATGTCATAATAAAATCATTTCTGACTCTGACTCTGACAATGTCATGTGGGGAACTGCGTACTGTGATCGTCATGAAAAGGACCTACAAAAAGCAATTCAGGATAGTTCATTGTGCTTGTTAAATGACGGTTCAGTGACGTTCCTACGGGGTTTCAATTACTCAAGTTGCCTAGAACTCACGCTCTGCTCACATGATATTGCATCTGGGGCTTCATGGCGAACAGGCATTGAAACAAGGGGTAGTGATCATTTACCTAGCCCAATACAGCATTCAAAACTACGCTCTTCTAAATATAGGCCCTCAGCAAAGATAACTAACTGGCAAACATTTCGTTACCATATATCACATCAAGCTGATACTGTTACTGACACTGACAGCTTTGTATCACTCATAGAAAACAAATTAAATCAGTGTTCTAAGTGAGTTAAAATTCCTGAAGGTTACGCTGGAGTAGACGCTGAATACAAAAGACTTAGGGCCATTCGCTGCAGGGTGCAGCGAATGAATCCAGACGCAGGGTCTACTTGAAGATTACCGCGACTGTCAAAAAACGCATGACCGCATGAGCCTACAACTGGATAGACTAAGCACAAAGTGCTGGCGGGAATTCTGCATTTCACTAACGCCACTTACACCCGAGTCAAAATTATGGAATGTTCTACGCTCTTTAATTGGGACAGTAACACATCAACAACCATTTAGAGCATTAGCTATAGTGAAGAATGTATCGAAATAGACTGCTGCGGACGAATTTCGTCAGCATATTGCACGACCAAGTGCAGCCGGGCACATGTCTGAATGCATAAAGTCTGTTGGGGATATTAAAGCATTGATTACTTTTTCTCTCAATAGATATCATGATGACCTAGATCCTCTGTTTTCTCTGCGACAATTAAATAATGCTCTTGCAGCGTGGCGAAAAAGGACAGCAGTTGGTCCTGATGGGATAACAAACCCAGCATCAAAAAGTCTCGGTGCTGTGGCCACATATACTTTCTTGAAGATATTTAATGATGCATGGACAACAAAGTGCCTTCCACCCTCTTGGATAGTTGCAAGAGTGGTCCCAATTCTCAAACCCGTAAAAACACCTTTATCCATAGATGATTTCCGTCCTGTCAGCCTGACTAGCTGATTTGAAAACTTGTGGAAAAGATGATAGACGCTAGACTTCAGTGGTGGGTGGAATGTACGAACGTGCTTCCAGAAAACATGGCAGGCTTTCGTAAACGCCGCTGCACCATGGATCCCATTCTAGACATTGGAACTTATGTAGATCATGAGAGGAGCTGTGGAAGAATCGTCGTTGCAGTATTTCTAGATATACAGCGAGCATTTGACACAACCAGCCACGCTCATGTACTACACGTTTTAATTCAGTTGGGAATAGTAGGCAGAACACTAAGATGGATCGCAGCCCCGCCGCGGTGGTCTAGTGGCTAAGGTACTCGGCTGCTGACCCGCAGGGCGCGGGTTCGAATCCCGGCTGCGGCGGCTGCATTTCCGATGGAGGCGGAAATGTTGTGGGCCCGTGTGCTCAGATTCGGGTGCACGTTAAAGAATCCCAGGTGGTCTAAATTTCCGGAGCCCTCCACTACGGCGTCTCTCATAATCATATAGTGGTTTTGGGACGTTAAACCCCACATATCAATCAATCAATCAATCAACTGAGATGGATCGCAGAATTCTTAAGAGACAGGAAAATCTTCAGTGACACGGCTGACGGTAAACGTAAAGAGCATGAAGTTAGTCAAGGAGTCCCACAGGGTAGGGTACTAAGCCCATTTTTATTTATTGCGTTATGGCTGAAATATCCCATATCTTACATACAAGTTTGAGATATTCCATATATGCAGACGATCTGTGCATTTGGGCGTCAGACACGAGCATCCAAGCAGTTCAGCAAAAACTTCAAGATGGGCTGAGATTAATCCATAAATTTTTAAGAGCAGAGGCATGATTCTTTCTCATGAAAAAAACATCTGTACTTCCATTCACAAGGAAATGCCTTAAGAAATTCAAACTTCAGATAGACTCTCAGTGCTTACAACATGTCATCATCGTCATCATCATATTCAGCCTGACTACGTCCACTGCAGGACAAAGGCCTCTCCCATGTTCCGCCAGTTCACCCGGTCCTGTGCTTGCTGCTGCCAATTTATACCCGCAAATTTCCTAATCTCATCTACCCACCTAACCCATTGTCTCTCCCTAACCAGCTTGCCTTCTCTGGGAAACTGGTTAGTTACCCGTAATGACCAGTGGTTATCCAGTCTAGGCGCTACATGCCCGGCCCATGTCCATTTATTCTTCTTGATTTCAGCTATGATATTTTTAACCCCCGTTTGTTCCCTAATCCACTCTGCTCTCTTCTTGTCTTTTAAGGTTACACCTACCATTTTTCTCACCATTGCTGGTTGCATCGTCCTCAATTTAAGCTAAACCATGTTTGTAAGTCTCCAGGTTTCTGTTCCGTAGCTAAGTACCGGCAAGATACAGCTGTTATATACCTTCCTCTTGAGGGATATCTAGGCCTGTGTACTCAGATTTGGGTGCACGTTAAAGAACCCCAGGTGGTCGAAATTTCCGGAGCCCTCCACTGCGGCGTCTCTCATAATCAAATGGTGGTTTCGGGACGTTGAACTTCACAAATCAATCAATCAATCAATCTTGAGGGATAGTGGCAATCTACCTGTCATAATGTAAAGTACTCGGCTCTTAGTGAGGAAACCAACCTTAGCGTAAATACAATGAATGATAATCTGACGACTATCCATACGGAGTGTGCAGTGGAAGTTGGAGGCAGGGTAGTTAGAGAGGACACTGGCAAGCTTTCCCAGGAAATGAAGAATCTCATTAAGAGGCGTCAAATAATGAAAGTCGCAAGTACAATAGACAAACTAGAACTGGCAGAGCTTTAAAAGTTGATTATTAGGCTTAAGGTATGCGATGTAAGAAGGTACAACATGGAGAGAATTGAACACGCTCTGAAAAAACGGAGGAAGCATCAAAGCAGTGAAGAGAAAACTTGGGATAGGCAAAAATCGCATGTATGCACTAAGGGACAAAGAAGGTACCTTAGAAGAAGGTAAAGGACAAAGAAGGTAAATAACTACCAATATGGATAGGATAGTTAAAAAGCGGAGGAGTTTCACAGAGATCTGTACAGTAGCCAAAATAACCACGACTTTAATACTATTAGAACTAGCAGTAACCCAGATGACACCCCACCAGTAATGATAGAAGAAGTCAGAAAAGCTTTGGAGAGCATGCAAAGAGGCAAAGCTGCTGGTGAGGACCAGTTAACATCAGATCTGCTGAAAGATGGAGGACAGATTGTGTTAGAAAAACTAGCCACCCTGTTTACGAGGTGTCTTCTGACGTGAAGAGTACCAGAGTCTTGGAAGAGTCCTAACATCATCTTAATACATAAGAAAGGAGATGACAAGGACTTGAAGAATTACAGGCCGATCAGCTTGCTCTCTGTAGTATACAAGCTATTTACAAAGGTAATAGCCAACAGAGTAAAGAAAACATTAGAATTCAATAACCAAAGAAACAAGCAGGATTTTGAACAGGCTACTGAACAATCGACCACATTCCTACTATCAATCAGGTAATAGAGAAATTCTCAGAATATAACCAACCACTATACATAGCCTTCATCGATTACGAAAAGGCGTTTGATTCAGTAGAAATATCAGCCGTCATGCAGGCACTGCAGAATCAGGGTGTCGATGAAGTATATATAAACATCCTGGAAGCAATATACAGGGGATTAACTGCTACCATAGTGCTTCATAAAGAAAGCAACAGAATACCAATCAAAAAGGGTGTAAGGCAGGGAAACACAATCTCCCCAATGCTATGTACCGCGAGCTTACAGGAGGTTTTCAGAAACCTAGAATGGGAACAGTTAGGGATAAGAGTTAATGGAGAGTATCTTAGTAGCCTGCGTTTCGCCGATGACATTGGATTGCTGAGTAACTCAGGGGACGAACCGAAACGCATGATTACGGAGTTAGACAAGGAGAGCAGAGAGGTGGGTCTTAAAATAATCTGCAGAAAACGAAAGTAATGTACAACAGCCTTGGAAAAGAGCAGCGCTTCGAGATAGGTAATAGTGCGCTTCAAGTTGTAAAAGAGTATGTCTACTTAAGGCATGTGATAACCGCGGAGCCAAACCACGAGATTGAAGTAACTAAAAGAATAAGAATGAGGTGGAGCACAATTGGCAAGCACTCGCAAATTTACAACTTGTGCGACAGCACAAATTTTCAGGGGTTATTTTAGACAGACGTCTGTCTTGAGCACCACAGATAAATCATTAGACGACAAAGTCAACTCCCTAATCAATATATTACGTCGACTGACCGGAGTGAGATGGGCTAGTTCATGTTCTTCTTTATTGCGTGTACATTCAGCATTAATTCGACAAAAAATAGCTTACTCTGCCCCATTTTTTCATGGGATATCAATTAACTTAAGAGGATAGGATTCAAAGATTGTTGGCCAGAAGCCTTCGTATATGTCTTGGCCTAACGCGAGCGTCTGCCAGTGCTTTAATACTTGCGGAGTCTCGTCAACCGACTTTCCATGCTATGAGATTTACGGAAACTTGCCGGCATAATCTTTGGTTGGCAACTCAATACGCTAATCATTCCTGTACCGACTTATTCAGAAGAGATCCGTTGCAAGAATAAATAAAACTATAATAGAATTCAAGAGTTTATTGTCTACGCACGAATACTGGCCTCCACGTGCATCCCACCCACCATGGCGACTCTCCATTCCAGACATTACAACTTCAATTCCGGGAATAAATTGTAAGAATGATATGCCCATAATTGTAATAAAGCAATTAACTTTAACACACCTTTATACTAACTATGAAGACTATATACACGTGGACACCGACTGATCATGTCTGAATCAAAGCTCTTAGTCGGCATTCTTTGTACCGGCATATCAAGCGAGAAAAGCTTTTAAGCTCAGCCATTTCATAACATCCACAGTAGCAGAACTCTATGCAATACTCTTCTCTTTACGCTTCATATGTTTACAGCCAGGTCCACTTCGATAGGTAGTTATCAGTGACTCACATTCCTCATTAGTTTCTTTAAAAGGAATCAGCTTGGGCAACAAAGCTAGTGAGCTCGCATATGAAATACAGAGGACGTACGCTACAGCAAAAGACTTAAACCACACCATAATGTTCCAATGGGTGCCAAGCCACTGTGTAATCACAGGAAACGACATTGCTGATAGCATTGTACATGTAGCACATCAAGAAAATAACATATCACTTCTACCTCTGTCGATGAGCGATGCACGTTGTCTAATAAATAAGCTAAGCTGTCACCTGTCTAAAGAAACCTGGTTCTAAAATGGTGCGCTAAACGCTTTGTTGTATAACATCGATCCCGGTATAGAATTTAATATTCCGTTAAAGGTTAGCATCGGTAGAAACAGTCATCCATACACTGCGACTTGGTGCAGCCTACAATAAGGCTTTCCTGTATAGAATAAGGAAAGCTGGCAGTCCTACCTGCTCATGTGAAGGGCATTCTTCTGCATTGTAAAAATCATGACGTACCTCGAAAGAACCTTTTTCAAAAACTCAATTCTTTGGATAAGTGACCTCAATCAATTGCAAAAATCTTGGGTTCATGGCCAAAAGGAAAGCTACAAGCCACTGCAGCGCGTGCCGTGGTTCACTTTCCGGAAGAATCAGAAATAGCGCAAAAGTACTGAACAAAAAACAAATGTACTTCACTGTTAAGCGCGGTATGTTTTAAACAGTATTTGCGTGTTTCACTACAATATTTTTGGGAAAACCTTTCTGAAAACAGTTCAGTATTTAAGTGACAAGATCACCTTAGACATATTATTGAACTTTCAAGTTATTGTGTGAAGACTTAAATTGGCGTGATTACTTGTGTTTTTTACAAAGTCTGTGTGGTGCGGACACATTTCTATGCAGTGTGGGCACATTTCTGTGTGGTGTGGACACTCAGTGTTGAAAAGCCTGAAATCATTGTGTAAGCGTTGTGCTATGTACATATGTATAGCTTGTGTTTCTACAAAATGTGCGATGTTGACTTTTGTGCAAGAGAAGAGGAGTAGCCGGCGCCACGCATTGGCACCAACCTCTCCTTACATACATTTAATAAAAAAAATAGCTACTGCTTAATTCTCGAATAGAATGCCCTTATTATTCACATTGTTGAAACGCTGACACCGTTCCAACTCTTCTAGCTAGTTTGTCGGTTTCATAATTTGGGCCTGAAGCTCTCCATTTTCTTTTAGCACTTCCTGTAACTGCTTCGTAATTTCACCAATGCCCTGAAATTTTTCTTTTAGGCGTCTAATTTCTAACCTAAAAATTTTCAAACGCCTTCGTCACATCGCGCAATTTTTTGGTCATTACAACGGCAAACCTACAGCAGACAAACAGCGAAGCAACTGTAATAGCAATGTAAACAAAACAAATGGCAGCTAGGTCAGCAGCAGCGCACAACTCTAACGTACAAGTAAATGAGATTTTTCGAGAAACACCGCCTAACTTCAAAAACAAAGAACGTTTATAGATGCTGCTCTCGTGCGCACCACTGCCGAATTGCCTTAAATACTTGAACACCAGTCAATGAGAAATGATAGTGTTATAACTTCAGTATATACCGGCGTAATGAACCCACCTTTTTTTTTCAGAAAAGTTGACGCTAATTTAGGTGGTGGGTTCATTATGCGGGAAAAATGCCAAAGGAAGTATAACAGTGAGCATTTCGCATGGCGACCTTGCTTGTTTTGTTCCTTGAAAAATCTTTTTGTAGCACTAAGCTGTTTTTGTTTCCTCCCGTAAAGAAAGGGCACGGATCGACGCCGAAGTGCTGCCCAGCCGCTCAGTTGCAATGCTCCAGTGCATGCTGTTTGTAAACAGCGAGACAGGAGTTGTTCTGTTTCCCCTAGTTGTTGGTTTCGTGGAGTCCCTGACCAAACAGACCATTATTTAATATGTTGTATAAGATACACCGCATTGCGCAAAATTACAGTGGATACCGCTTTCCCTCCCATAAGATTGGAGTTAAACATTCCAAAAATAATTTTCTTACAGGCTGTTTCCCCAGAATTCAGTGACAGAAAAGTTACCGATGCATTGCAGGAGTTTATTAAAGGGTAAAGAGGCTCAGACTGTAGAACCGCTTATAGGTCCTCAATCACTCTTTAAAAATTGCTTTATTTTTTATTTTTTATTGCTGTTGTTGAAGTTATCTGCCACATTTTATATATCCGTAATTGTATTTGTCAAATTCTAATATTTGAATTTCCCTTGATTCCTCTATTTTAAAAGCCGTAAGCTATCAAAATAAATGTATTTCGTTCGAACTACCTGTTTTTGGCGCAGTGGTCAGTGTGTCGCAGTGGTCAGTGATATCAACCATGTTTTTAACCACAGCTCTCTCGGGTTGCCAGCCAAGCTGCAAAATTAGAAGGGTTCATTCGCAGCCTTTAGGCCGACGACATTACATGGTGTGTTCCTTTGAGCTTCGATGGTCGGAAATAACGGACGTTGAAACGCACGAGCCAGATGGTTGAACAATACCTAAACAACACCTGCCTGAGCTGCTCTCTGAAAAAAAATTGATATCTTTAGCTTGAAAACTCACACGAAGAGGCCCCAAGGCCGCACGACGAAATAAACGATGAAGATTCCGGTAGGAACGAAGGACTATTGTTGTACGGTGGGTGAGCAGTACCCAGCCTAGATAACTTCGGCATTCTGGGCTTACATATTGTGGCAAATGGGCACAATGGTGGGGCCAAAAGAAGACTAGAAGGTTCGATCGCTCATACCACCAGCTGACTGATGAACAATTTCGACTGACACAGCCGGATTAAAGAGAGCAACATGATCTAGCTTCGCGATATGCTCAGTAACGTACGTGCTCTATTCCCTTCTTAAAATTATTAGGTCGAGGAGAAGACATCGAAATGATGAAAGGTTTAAACAGAAAGGCTAACATAAAACAAGTTATTGGCCCACGGATCAACGCGAGGACGAGTAGGTTACTAAAGAGGTGTATTCAGAAAACAATGGGAGAATTGATTGAAGCACAGAATCAAGCTCTAAGAGCATGACGGGCAGATAAACGTTGTATGGAAGAAAAAATGGTTCTTCCCACAAGGTAATGACCAGCTGAGACACGCTCCACCACTAGGCATGACGTCACTACCAAATGCATTAAATTAAACGCGCCAAGGATGACAAAGCGTCTTTTACAAAGATAGGTCTGCTTATAGAAACGTCGGCCAGCATATTTGAGGCACTCTCTCTGTTCGTTCGGCTTATCCCGTTTCGCCCCTGCAGGGTTAGGCCAATGAATGCTGCTTATGCAATGCACATAAGCGCACAGCATTGTGCACTTCTTTATTGTGATGGTGACATTTTTTCTAATGGCAGAACCTATGTGGCGTCAAAACACACGCTCTGCAGTCCCTTAAGACAGCGATGCATCATGTTGACCTGCTTTGTAAAACCTCGACATAGGCACAACAATCCAGTTTAGACAAAGAGGTTTATCCACCTCTCGGATGATTCAGATCAAGATGTGGCTAAAGTACTCGGCTGCTGACCCTCATTCGCGGGTTGAAATCCCGGCTGCGGCAGCTGCATTTCCGATGGAGGCGGAAATTTCGTAGGCAAGTGTGCTCAGATTTCGGTGAACGTTAAAGAACCCCAGGTGGTCGAAATTTCTGGATCCCTCCAATATGGCGTCTCTCATAATCATATGGTAGTTTTGGGACGTTAAGTCCCACATATCAGTCAATTCAGATCAAGATCGGTTAATTCACTCGATATTTGATTGATACCTAGGAAATGAGGCGTGTGGAGCACCTCGCAGACCACTTCACATTACATTGACTCTGACAACGCGTGGGATCTGCGAGAATTTATTTTGAATGCACCTGTGCAATATAGTAAAAAAAGAAAGATCTAGCTGATCCCTGCGTGCTAGGATTCGGCATAGCATTAAACTGAAACTTCTCCTACAGAAGTAGTTCAATGTTTACTGTCCATTAACGTAAGATAACTCTCATAACTTCTAAAGATGTTTGACAGCTACATCATCGTTTAACGTGAATGCAATCATAATGACACTTCGCAAACAACGCCCGGGATCAATAAACAAGCTTTAGCAGTCACAGGCACATGTGGTAGCTGTAATTATCAATGGTAAGAGCCGAATGAGAGAGAGTGAGGTGACAACTAAGAGAGTCGTCATAAAAGGACGCCGAGCTAGCTCTAAGTTTTCCTACTTGCGGCATATTGGAGTATGAAGCGCCATTTCCTGACTCACGAAAAGCGCAACGGTCTCGGAGGCTACGGTGATGGCCGGCCGCATTTTTTTTTTCGGGACGAGAGGGGACGGCTTTTTGCAGGTCAAACAGTTCAAACCCAGAGCGGCGCAGCGACTCCTCGCTCCAGTTCAGCTGAAGCCCAGACGCATGCGGTTGCGAAATTTCGAAGGTCACCGACAACCTTTTATCGCGGCCCGGTTTATCTCCGGTATAGCTCTTGGACGCGGGTGGGTAGGCAACACGTGAGAGCGCAGCTGATGACGCGATGATCGGGCGCCCAGTGGGTGTTTTGGCGCGTATTGTTGCGGCGACATGTCTTCGACTGCTCCCGCACAAATGAGCTTGTAAGTGGAACCATGGGCGGTTAGCGAGCTGTTTTCTTTACAGCGCACAGAGAACAAACAGATCATTGCCCCATCGTCAAGAAGTGGACGAGTTACAGGGAAGCCATTCTATGGCCGCAATACCCAGTACGTGTAGCTCTGTCTAGATAAATGTGCACCACGGTGCTTGCCCAAGCCTCTCTGACTGCTTCTAGTTCTGTTTTATTTACATTTTGATTGTTGTGTTATTTGGGTAGAGGGCATGTGTCGGCATGTGCACGAAGGTGGCGTCCTCGTGGCAGGGTTTTTGATCAACCAAGTACTGTCCTATCAGAGGACAAGCAGGCGACGATTCGCGGAGAGTTGTGTAGGGGCGGAGCATTGAGAGAATAAGAAGAGGCCCCGGACTTCTGTCAAATGTTCTGAGCCAGGCTTGATGTGTTAGGCACCGTCGGCTCTTCCGAATCTCTTAGACACCGTCGGCTTTTCCGAATCTCATTTCCAAAGTGTTTTTCTGTTTTTTTTTTGTGTAACGTTGATGTCCGTTTAAGTAACTTTCATTTAGTCTGTAAATTTTTAGTCTAAGTTTTTCTCAGCCTGCTAGAACTTCCCCAGTGTTTCTGCTTTATCTTGAAGCGACCAGCGAGTCAATCGCCGCTATCGGAATAGTGACAGCACGTTTCGTATCCCGCTTTGCTGTACCACATCGGATGGTGTATCTCGCGCGCCGAGTATTGAGAGTTGGTTTCTACTACATCGTAAAGAACCAGGGTTTTACCTTTTAGGATATTTATTCGTGCATGCTTAAAATGTGGCTTGTTCTATTGCGATATGGTGCGTTCTCGAGCAGGCAGGCGGAGCATCCGTGTAGCGTTAGTTCTGGAGAGCGGAATAGACCTTTTTGAAGCACACTAGCGCCGCCAACGGGTGCGGAAGTGCTACATAAGAAAAGTTGCTATGCCGAAGCAGCCGCCACGATGAGCACGCGGGCCTCATGCTTCAACTTCCGTTTTCACCATGCCAGTGCTTCTCAGATCAAGCGAACTCGGCAAGGTGTGATCTCGGCGTGATTCGCTCATAAAAACTTCAGTGTTTGGGTGCAATGACCTTTCAACGATTTCCACTTGTCCCTTTGGTCAACCAGCTGAGTGGCTTAGAAGCATCAGTTAATTATTATTCTCCTTCAACGTCAGTCGGCCTTCAACGTAAATGAAAAGCAGTACAGCTTAGCTGTTTAAAAGGTGCAAGCACTGTCCATAAATTCACTGATGCATTAGGAATCAATGTTACTTGACGCTATTTATGAGTAAATTGTACGGTTATCATATATTCAAAGAGTGTTTTAGAAATAATCATTGTTCTGTAAAATAAAATACTTTCGCTAGGCCGGGTGCACAACTTGAACGATATGCACCAACTTTCTTTGGGACTGTCTGTACATGTTGGAATAAAAGTTAATGACAATGTGAAAAGAAAGAAGTTGGGCCAGGAAAGAAATATGCACACCGGTAACACTCCATAACGTCTCAAAAGTCATTGCGCGTGTTAAAAAACGTATGAAAGAAAATGGGGTAGCATCGCCCAAGTCACAAAGAGGCACCAAAAGGCTATCAATACGTGTGATCACAGTTCATTATAATGTTAAGCTTCTTCTGTTGTAACGATAGCGAAGGTTAATTGACTTAAACAAGGTATGATGCATTTTATGATATGTCTCCGAGATTTCTTGCGTGATCTGGTTACGTTGACTGCAAAATTACCAGGCCTTCGGAGGTGAAATTGCATTTGCATGACTGAAAATGCGAGTTGCGATAAGATGGCTTCATTCAATTAATTTTTATGTTCTCTGAGGTGCACGTTGATGCATCAAACAGTCTGACCAATGTATATGTGAAACGAAGAGATATTTGGTTAGAAACCTTTAAACAACTACTGAAAGAACAACGCGCGCTTGCTTCTCATATGACTCTTCTGGGCCCAAGGGTGACCCCAGTGACCTTTGGCGATTTACGGAAGAACTGTTACTAAGATTATGGTGCGAAAAACATTACCCTCACCTCGTATCACTTAACAATGTTCTTTCAGCGTGTGCAGAACGTATGCATAAAATAACTGCAGGATTTCTAGTTTCTTCGCAGGTGCAGGTCCTCAAAATCAATATTTGTTTTCCGTGTGAATGAGCTGTTCACAAATAATTGCAATATGATGTTATTATGGAAGAGAAGAGACGCCGTATTGTCGAGGCTGTGGATGACACATATTTTACCATGTCTTCTTGGAGCAGAAAACTGTTGCTCAGGTAATGTGCCCAAGTGTTCTTGTTCTTTGTTTCTTCACCTAGCGTAAATACATCACTGTTTCTCACTGAACACTAATTCAATGCGCTGACGCGAAGTTCTACAGTGGCCTCACTCAATGCGGATTATACTGTGAACAAACATTCGCACCCAAGATACGTAATCATCTTATAAGAAACCGCAAATTATCAGAGCAAGGTATTTTGTACCTGAATTTTGCTTCTATTCTTTCATCTGTAAGCACGTTTGGAATGTGTTTGCTTGCCCTGCCGTGGCGGTCTAGTGGATAAGGTACTCGTCTGCTGACCCGCCGGTCGTGGGATCGAATCCCGGCTACGGCGGTTGCATTTCCAATGGAGGCGGAAGTGTCCTAGGCCCGTGTGCTCGGATTTGGGTGCACGTTGAAGAACCTCAGGTGGTCAAAATTTCCGGAGCCCTCCACTACGTCTTCTCTCATATTCATATGGTGGTTTCGGGACGTTAAACCCAACATATCAATCAATGAAATGTGTTTACTTTTCCTATTTTCAGCGCGTGACTTGCTCCTATAAAATTTAAAGATATATACCTGCAACACTTCTCTGAAATCTTGTGTTAACGACCCAATCAAACCCCGATAGTAATAAAGATCATTGCGCTTTATGAGCAGTTCATCGTTGAATAACTATGATTTCAGTGTTCCAGATGACATCTTTCACCATAGTATGTTTTACCACATGTATTGGTGTGCAACAGCCAGCATGCCACTCATCTTCTGTGAGCGATGTACGCCCACCCAGTGATACTTACAATGACTGCATTAATCATTTGATATTTCATGCTTAGATATATTTGTAGATGCGTGCGAACGCCATTCTACAAGCGGCGGCATGTTCTTTTTGTTTCGTGTTCGCACGGCGCCAACAAGCAGCAGGCGGAGAAAGAGTTGGTTCACTAAGCGCACCAACTTTTTTTATAACGCTTCGCGAGCCCACGAGGCGTTGTAGGATTGATTGACAATGACCTATTATTATTTCATTGTTCAGAGTGAGAGCAGATCAGGCCGCTCAATCGGCCCTTTTCATTGCCAATATTCTCACAATGACGTTGGCTGCATTGAAAGGTCTTTTCATTTTTTCTCTTGGTTAATTGGTTATTGCCAGAAAAGCATGCTAGTGTCTACAGATGTGATAAGAACCTTCCCATTTTTCATACAATCACAATTTTCGTTTTTTTAGCGCGGTAGACCGTCCCTTTAAATTTGCTTGAGGTATGAAGCACGCTACCCCTTAAGTAGAATGTAGCCATACGAGAAAGCTTCACTGACATAAGACACTACTAGCTTTATCGAGTGCGTCATAGTAATTCACAATTTAAAATTCTCGAGTAAACTGATACAATTGTAGGCGCGTTGTTAGTGCCTCCAGGAGAAGCCCCTGTTCTTGTCTTGTCTTGTCTTGTCGCCTAGGATATCTTGGCTCATACCCACAAGGGGGATTGGCCACACAGTACCTTATAATAGATATTTTTTTACAACGCTTGCTAAAAAAGAAAGAGAAATTAGATAAGAACAATAATAATGTTCCTTTGAAAAACCGTGAAAAAAGTGCAGAAGAATTTGATAAACCAGAATATATAAAACAAATTAACAAGAATGAGGAAGAGGGACAAAGAATTGGATATATCTGGCAGTACCACTAGCAGCGTATCCTTCCAGTTGCGTGAATGAATTTATGTAGCGCTGATAGAATAGCACTGCGGCCCACACCCAAATGACTGCCTCCAAACGATAATAGGGTGGATGTATTGACTGGCAATCCAAGCATACCAATCGATCTTTCAAGAATTATTCGGCGCAGTGAGGCGAAGCGGCGGCATGTGAAAAGAAAGTGATCTATTGTTTCCGGTTCGTTGCAAACTGCACATAGGCTAGTTAATGAAAATCCTCATTTGTTGAGATAAAAATTTAACCGAGGAACTCTACAGCGAAAGCTTGTGAGGGTCACCTCACATTGACGGGAAAGGCATTTTGTGGTGTTCCATGTGAATTGCAAGTGCCGAAATTCTTCAGATTGTAGGAGCGACGTTTCGTTGATTTTTAAGATTAACAGGCGTTTGAATCGTTCAGCAGTAATAAAAGGAAACTGTGGAGCTACTAGCACCACCAGGAAATATAAAGATGCCGAAGCGAGCGAATCAGCAATTTCATTTAGTACAATTCCAGAGCCCGGGGACCCAAATAAACTGAACTTCTGATAGGCTATGCGGTACGAGAGACCAAAATATCCTTTGAAGAGGAGACTGCTTTGCGGACGTTAGACGTGTACATACAGACAAAACACCTGTTCTATTGTGGGAATAGAGGAAGAAGACGACGATGTTCACGAGAGAAGCTCAGCATGGATTCCTTCTGAATGGAAGATTGCGAAAATTATACCACTGCTTAAGAAACAGCGGGCAGGCTATAATTTAGACAACATACGACCGACAGCCTTAACATCTAATGTAGTAAAAACTTATTGAAAGGGTACTTAATGGTCGTATAATTAAGTTTATTAACGAGAAACAACTGTTAAGTTCTTCCCAAATTGGCTTTAAATCTGGATATTCCATATGGCATGCACATGTCGTATTTGTATTGCCCGTCAGAAAAAGCAGTTTGCGGCTTTAGTAACGTTAGATATATGTAAAGCATACCATAGTGTAGAGTATTCTGTCTTGACTAATCAGTTATGGAGTCATGGACTTCCACCTTATATAGAAGCATGGGTAACGGAGTTTTTAAGTAGAAGAGAATTATATTGTTATCAAGGCGGTTTCTCTTCCTGTAAGCACAAGCAAACTCGAGGTGAACCTCAGTGGTCAGTACTTTTCCCGGTATTATTCAACATATTGCTTAGTACCATCCCCGTTCATCCAGATGTGAAAACCTATGTTTATGCCGATGACATTGCTTTCTTTGCTATGACACATGACCTCCACTGTCTCTAAACTATCTTGCAAGCAAATCTTAATGAAATAGAACAATGGCTGGATGGATTGAAGTTGAACCTGAATACCGGTAAATGTGCTATTCTCGTTTTTTCTATCAAAGATACCGTGCACATATCTATTAATTACAAGCTTCAAGATATCCCACAAGTATAATCATAGAAATATCTTGGAGTTATGTATACTGAACATCTAAATTGGCGCCCTCACATTGAATACATCGCGACAAAAGCAGTACGCGCGATGGGCGTATTGCGGAGGTTGAGCAATTGTAGATCAGGTATGAGAAGGGAGGCACTTTTGATTACATATAAAATGTATATCCGACCTGTGTTTGAGTTTGACTGCGTTCTTTTTTCTGGTGCGCCAGCCTACAAACTTCGGCCCGCTCGTTCTATTGGAAAGAAAGGCTTTACGGCCCTGCTTAGGACTTCCAAAGTATACTGCAAACGCAGTGTTATACCTTGAAGCACGAATACCAACCTTATTATGTCGCTTTAGCATTCTCACTGTGCAGACCTTTTTACGACTATATGAAGCACAGTTTAACCCTGAACAAGTTATTTTTATTTCCTATCCTGACCTATTCTTCTCCGTGCATTGGCTCAGATTTCACAAACCACAAATAGTATTTGTTCAATCGTTACTTGAGCCTCGAAATGTACAAGTTCATGTTCTGATTCCTTTACCTGAGCAACAAAATTCTCAAAAATTGTTTACCATGATATTTTCCCAACTCACGCTAAGCTATTACCTACAGGCATTTCAAATAGTTTATTGCAGGACCATTTAAGTACTCTGCCAACAAATGTCATTATAGCAACGGACGCATCTCCATCACACGAAAATTCAGGCGTCGGAATATATTGCCCCGTACATGATTGGTCATTTTCACTTCGCTTACCGGATTTTCTACCGGTCTTTCTGGCTGAATTCATGGCAATAATGTTAGCTTTGCGAAAGGTTAATATTTCCATTCCAGTAGTAGCAGTAATAACTGATTCATTATCAGTGTGCTCTTTTCTGTCCGCATCTGGTCACTCATCCATACTGAAACTTTTTAAATCCTTGGTTACCTGTCATCTCCGAAGTATTCATTTATTCTGGACACCAGGGCACAAAGGTTTATTGTTAAAAGAAATAACTGATTCTCTTGCGAAGGCATCGCTTTCGACACCAATTATTTCTATTTTCCTCTTACAGTATACATTCCGGTGGCGCGATTTCGCAAACTTCAAATCAGGCAAATTTATCAGACCCTGCACTGATGGCTTCTCCAGAGTACAAACACCTTGTTATTTCTCTGGTGCAGTGAACTAATTCAAGGATGATGGAAGTTGTCATCAAGAAATTCCGTTGCCGCGTACCTCCCTCAATTTTTACTTTCATATATCAGGTATATTGAATTCCCCTACGTGCATTTACTGTAATCAACAGGAAACGATCAGTTATTTTTATTACATTGTCGCCGTTTCGATTTATTCAGGCAAAGCATACTAGCACCACCTGTTTAAAGACTGGGCTTGCAATTATCACAACCTGATCTTCTTCATTTGGTGCTTCGACACTGGGTTTCAGCCACAGGGATGTTTTATTCGCTGTTCAGGCATACATCACTGCGACTAAACGATTTTGTTGCTAAATTACGGCCTCACTATTTTTCTTCATTTTCTTCTGCAAAACTTGATATCGGCATTTCAAATCAAAATTAAGTTACAAAAAGTTTTGTAGAAATGACGCAATGCTGAAAGAATAGGGCAAAATTCACCTTATAATCGCCAATCCCCTCCTTTGTGTACGAGCCATTCGCTAAGGGAAACAACAACAACAAAAAAAAGCTCACGCACTGATCGTCTGTGTGGTGCTTGTGTAACATGTGCGGCATGCAAGTACCTGAGTTAAAGTAGGTTACCTTTCAATTTCCAGCGCCTCGTGTCTGATACGATGGAGAAAGACAACACAATGAAAAATGTTGACTAAGTGTTCGAGGTACGCACTAGAGACAAGATATTGCTATCGCGTTCAACTTTTGAAGGAGAAACATAAGGGCCCCGAAATTTTTTTGAGAGTGCAGGTCGACCTGTAAAAATGATTATGAAAAAACAAAGAAAATAAAGCGGCAGTAAATAATAATATACTTTTAAAAAACATCATCGCC